>CAUYUD010044231.1:0-15873 GCA_963575295.1 Alouatta caraya | reverse complement strand
CACACGTATGTTCATTGCAGCCCTGTGTACAATAGCAAAGACCTGGAACCAACCCAAATGCCCATCAATGATAGACTGGACAAAGAAAATGTGGTACATATACACCATGGAATACTATGCAGCCATAAAAAACGATGAGTTTGTGTCCTTTGCAGGAGTTTCACTCTTGTTGCCCAGCCTAGGGTGCAATGGTGCAATCTCGGCTCACTGCAACCTCCTCCTCCTGGGTTCAAGCGGTTCTCCTGCTTCAGTCTCCCAAGTAGCTAGGATTACAGGCATGTGCCACCACGCCCTGCTACTTTTTGTATTTTTAGTAGAGATGGGGTTTCTCCATGTTGTTCAGGCTGGTCTCGAACTCCCGACCTCAGTTGATCTGCCTGCCTCAGCCTCCCAAAGCACTGGGATTACAGGTGTGTGCCACCGCATCCAGCCAACAAATAGAATTCTAAAACATCATTTGGATGACTATCTGCTATTCTGTTCTATGAGGCATTAAAATTATTTAAGCAATCCTCAGTGGTTGGATACTTAGGTTGTTTCCAACTTTTTGCTCTTATGGCACACTGTAATGAAGATCCTATGGATATTTTTAATAAACATCTTATTGTAGAATTTTAGGTTTGCAGAAAAGTTGCAGCCAGTATAGAGTTCCCATAACATAATGTTCCCCTAATATTAACATCTTATATTACCTAGTACATTTGTCATAACTAAAAAACCAATATTGGTACATTAACATTAACTATACTCTAGATTTTATTTGGATTTCATTAGCTTTCCTTTTTCCATTCCAGGATTCAAATCAACATATCACATTGCATTTAGTGTAGCTGAATTTTTATGCACACATATACAAACGTCCCTTGACTTGGGCAATGGGGTTATGTTCCTATAAGTTCATCATAAGTTGAAAATATCCTAAGTTGATAATGCATTTAATCCAACTAACCTATTGAACATCATAGCTTAGCCTGGCCTGTTTTAAATGTGCTCAAAACACCTACATTAGCCTACAGCTGGGCAAAATTATCTAACACAACGCCTATTAAAAAGTGTTGAAAAGCTTGTGTAACTTCTTGAATACTATACTGAAAGTGAAAAATAGAATGATTGTGTAGGTACTCAAAGTATGGTTACTACTGAATGCTTTTGTATGACAGTCAAGTCCAAGGCTCTTAAGTAGAACCACATTAGGTTGGGGACCATCTGTATTACTTCAATTTATTCCTGGACGTGAAAGAATAAACTCCTGGAAGTGCTGGACCAAAGGACATGGAAGTTTTAAAATTTTTTTGGTACATGTCACTGAATTGTCCACCAGAAGTGTTTTGCCAACACACATTCCTCCCATCAATGTATTAGAGTGTCCACATACATGCTGACAATGCTGTTTCTTGTGACAACTTTGAACCCTATTATGATGGTGCCATAGCAAAGTCAGATTATAGAAAGAATGAGCCGATTAATGTTGAGGGCCCTATCTCTGCTTATCTGGCTGGGTCCAGGGAGGATTTAGCACACATGCAGACTGGTGAGCTATATGTCCTTCAAGCAATCCTCTAATGTCTTATGTGATGAGTAGCTAAGCCTTGAATAGATATCAAGAAGTAGTGAGCCTAAGAGTCAATGCATGGCCAGACAAGCACACCTGGGAGCTCTTTCTTGTTGCCAAGATAACAATCATCTTCAGCACAGCTCCACGGACATGCGTGCTGGGAGGAATCAATGTGCTCTGCTACAACAGCTTTCAAGATTTTTTTTTTTTTTAATCATGACTCCCTCAAAAGCACATTTTAAATCCCTAGGGAAAAAAAAATATTTACAACGATCAATGCTCTCTGAAATTTTCCATTCTATTCGATTTCAATATATAATCTTACAAGCACTAAACTCGTGCTGTCTGATAGAGTAGCCTGCAGCCACAGGGCTAGTGAACACTGAAATGTGGCTAGTCGGAATTGAGGTTTGTCAAAAGCAGAAAATATGCACCAGATTTTTCAAATTTAATCCAATAAAGTGAATGTGCAATATCTCATTAGCTAAAAATTTTATATTAATTTCATGCTGCAAGGATACTATTCTGTATATATTAAATAAAGTATATTATTAAAATTAACCTCAACTGTTTTTTTACATGTGGCTACCAAAAATTTCTAAATTACATCTGTGACTCACATTATATTTATACTGGAGGATAATGCACTAAGCTAACTTTATGATGAGTCCCAAGCCACAGTTTAAGAAATACCACTCTAGTGGGCTCTGGGTTCCAAACCAGGATTCATGGCCAAAGGCAAGTTGCTATTTGGTCATTTGTCCCCACTTCTCCCTGCCACCCACCTTTCTGAGAGCCCCATGACTGAGATTAAGCCAGGATTCTACTTGAAAAAATGGCTTAATCTGCTTCAATATCCAGAATAATGGATGGCCTGTGTTCACAGTTCTACTCCATAGATCATAGCTAAAATAGTTTGGAATTCACTAGACATTCCTGGAAAATTCAGACTAGTCATCAATATATTTTGAAGACTAACAGCGCCTTCAAAACAAATTGATACCTAAAAATGTATGTTTCAGTGACAGAGACTTCCTCAAGCGGCCATTGTCAAGCTGTTTTGTTCTTATTGTTTACAACTCCGGATCATCTTGCATTTTTAGTCTGAGATATTATACAAATAATCAGTAGATGCAGAAATAGCTAACTAACCAACTAATGGGAACATATGTAATCTTTTGGATATGTCGACTTTAAAACCTAAAGCAGAATCTTGTTTATGATTTTAACTATATATATTTAATGTCTAGCAAATTCGCATACTTTCATAAATTCTATTTTAATAATTCTATTTCAGCTCTATTTAACGTAGAGTTGAAAGTATAGTGGAAAATACACCTTATACAAAAATTGTAGCTTCAGTATATAAAATGTGTTATGTCATTGTTTTCATAACATCTTTATAAACTAGAAAAAGCCACATGTTAAATATTGTACAGAGATACTGAAATGGCATGCACATGATTTATTCAAGCATTCTCTTCTGAGAGACAGTCAGGTTTGTCTAATTTAAAGTCTATGTCTACGTTTCTAAAATGGGAAGACATGATTCAAATTATACTTGGATCTTATCACCACATGCCACTCTGCTCTCCAATAAACACTGCCAAATATTATCAAGTGACTAAGGGATAAGCATAAACGTATCAACCTTATTAACAAGCTTACTTCCCATGCTGTCTTCTAGATATTCTATGCTATTGATCAAATGTTGCCTCTTTTTTTTTAATTATTAAACTTTTGCTTAATTATCTAGGTAATGGAGACTCATGTAACTAAAACAATCTAGAGATGTGGAGTGTGACGACCAAGCACCACACATGCAAAAATACAGACCACTTTGCAGCAGATAACAATCAAATCTCTCCTGAATTACAAGATCTTGTAGAGACTGAGCACCATTTGCTTTTTTAAATAAAAAATAAATAATAAAACTCACTTATTTTCCTTTATACACATAATGTAACTAACTCTCTTGTTCATTTTTACTAAAGTTTGTCATTTCTGTTATTTCTACAAGTATACATTCCCCTAGACAGTAAACTCCAAAGCAGCTTTTCTGTCTCTCCTCCTCAGCCCAGCACCTGACATTCAGTCAATACTGCCTGGATAGAGTCTCTGGAAGGAATACCTGTGCTCTCTGTCTTCCCCTCCCTGGCTTCTGCTTGCATTGCAGGTGTCCTTGGGGGCTGGCTAGAATCACACAGGGCTCTACTGCATCTAATATCATGAGATGGGGGTGTGACCCTAATATCTGTCTCAATCAGTTAGCAAATGAAGTGATTTCTATGCGCTGATGCCTGTTCTATGAATGAGGGAAAAAACAGGTGAATCAGGCATGTTCTCTGCCTTCAAGGGACTCACTGGTACTTAAGGAAAATGAGGAAGGTGGTGAGCACAGACTCTGTGCTCTGAGGTGAGAAGTAACAGAGCCAGGAGACAGACAGATGGTAGGTGTAGATGCAGAGCTGGAAGAACTGGGCCTAGAAAGAGTGGAAGAATACTCATGGAAAAGGCAGTAAACAGAGCCCAGGAACGAGGAAGGAGGCAGAAGATGGATGGACTTCAGAAGACATTAGGCTGAGTTCTCCTGCCTTTAATCTCAACTTTCAGGCCTATGAGGACAAATGGGCCATAAACAAGACCCACATAAAGGTAGCCTGGAAGCCAGATGGATGAAAGAGGTGTGACTTCCCTGTAGGAAAAGCGTGGCCCAGATTTGGCTCAAGTTTAACAGGCCTTCCTTGGCCCTTGTGTGGGAGGTGGGGAGTAGGAGGAGCACCATGAGGGGTTAATGAAGGTAGGGGCATATGGAGCCATATTCATGGAAGAGAAGCCATCCCATGGGTTCAGATCCTGACAGAGAGGCTCCTTGTATACTCAGAAATGGGAAAAAGGGAGACCTGTGGAGAAACCCCAAGTATGAAGAACTATCAGTCTAAACAATAATACAAGTGGGAGTCAGGATTGTGCTGAGTGAGGGCTTTGGGGCGGAGGGTGTATGGTGCATTGAGGCTGCAGAAATGCACCAAGACCCCTGCTCCCTACCCATAGGCACGGAGTCAAATCATGCTTCAAGCCTCTTGTTCACTGAACAGGGAGCTGTGAGGCCTCAGGCCACTGAAGGAAGGGGTGAGATAGGGGCTCACAGCCAGGCCCCTGCTCTCTTTGTGGTCTCTGAAGTCAGGTGACCACAGGAGGTGACCCTGACCTCAGTGATGAGTCAGCCAACTCTTTCAGGTCACCACATACTTGTGAATGCCCTTTCCTGTCTGTCTGGGCTGTGGTTTGCCTTCACTGAAGGGAGATAGAGAGAAACTGAAGAGGACAGCAAAGGCAGGTCTTCATGCTTCAGCATTTTTGTGTTGCCTACACTGGGATAATTGCTCAAGTACAACAAAAAGGAAAGCCAGCAGCAAAATCCACTGGCCTTTCAAGGACTTGGTAAGATCCTTGGAATTTGGAGTGTCCTGAGCCAAAATGCACAGGAAGAACCTATCTGTCCACAGATAGGAGAAAAAAAGAAAGTAAAGGCATATATGCTTTTGGCTTCCGTGTGCTATCATTAATCATTTTCTCAGGAACAAAGGATGGTTTCCTTGCCATAAGAGGAAAAGAGAAATAGATCCCTTTGACCAATGTGCTACCCAGATGTTCTCCACATCCCAGTATTTTTCCCCTACTTGATCTGACAAAGTGAAAGCTAAGATGACAATTGAGGGGAAGTGGTTCCTGAAGGCATCATCACCCATCCCTTCTCAGCTACAGCAGCAATCATCTTCTCCTGGGGGAAGGGCATTACCTGTTCCGAGATGAGTGCCCAGCTATCTTCTGACGGAAGCCATGGAAAAATCTGGTGGACTCTTTCCTGGATCAGCCATGAGTTAAATTGCCTGGTAAGATGGAAGGAGGCCCATGGGTAGCCTGTTGCTACAGGCATGGCCTTGATCTGAAAATCCTGGACACATTCCAACCTCACCTGGCTTCCCATTGTACCATATGTTCTTGAGAAGTTAACTGCCACAAGAAAGAGTTAAGGCACATACTCAGAGGAGATAATTCTTGGAAGCTTTAAATTAGAGGGACAAAAGTGAGTGAGACACAAAGACGGTGAAGTTCCATGAAATCAACCTAATTTTAAAGCAGCAGCCCCCAACCTTTTAAGCACTAGGGACCAGTTTCATGGAATCCAATTTTTCCACATGATGGGGTAGGTGGGGGAAGGGGGTGGCTTTGAGATGATTCAAGGGCATGACATTTGTTGTGTACTTTATTTCTATTATTACATTATAATATATAATGAAATAATTATACAACTTGTGATGTAGAATCAGTGGGAGCACTGGGTATTTTTCTTTCAACTAGATGGTCCCATCTGGGGGTGATGGGAGACTGTGACACATCATCAGGCATTAGATTCTCATAAGAAACACACAACCTATGTCCTTCACATGCGCAGTTCACAGTGGGGTTCATGCTCCTATGAGAATCGAAAGCAGCCGCTGATCTGACAGGAGGTGGAGGTGGAGCTCAGTCAGTAATGTGAGCAATGGGGAGCAGCTGTAAATACAGATGAAGCTTCACTAGATAGCCCACCACTCACCTCCTGCTGTATCAGTCTGTGGCCAAGGGCAGTAGGGATGCCTGTTTTAAAGAACCAGATTCATTAGAATGGGTGCTTTGTCCACTCCCCAAAAGCTTTAAGGCAGCTCACAGTGAAAAACATATAACCACAAGACTGTTAGAAATGAGCTGGACACCATGGCTCACACTTGTAATCCCAGAATTTTGGGAGGCCGAGGTGGGTGGATCACCTGAGGTCAGTAGTTCGAGACCAACCTAGCCAACATACCGAAACCCCATCTCTACTAAAAATGCAAAAATTAGTCCGGTGTGATGGTGCACGCCTGTAGTCCCAGCTACCAGGAGGCTGAGGCAGGAGAATCACTTGAACCCAGGAGGCAGAGGCTGTGGTGAGCCAAGATTGCATGACTGCACTCCAGCGTGGACAACAGAGTGAGACTCGGTCTCAAAAAAAAAAAGAGAGAAAAAAAAAAAAAAAAAAAAAAGACAAGACAGGTCCAATAGTAGAATACAGGCAGAAGAGTCCTGGAAAACAGTTTGAGCTCAAAAGTGTTTTCTCCAAGGTAATCTAAGACTCTACTGTCAAGGCAGAGAAGCCACAGTGAGGTGAAGCCATGGTCAAGAGACAAGCTGAATTATCCAGGAAAAACTAGCTGTGAGTTGAAGGGGTATTTTGATGGTAGACTGAGCAGCAAAATAAATCAAGAGAGAGTTGAGGAGTAATGAAGAAGGAACCAAACTAGTGGCTCAAGGAGCTAAGTTGAAGAACAAGTCCCATGTGCTGGAATGTTGCGTCTATGTGCCACCTGCAGCACACTGCCAAGGCAAGCACTGGGCAAAGAAAGGGCCCCTCCAAACGATGCACACAGTGCCTCTCCTGCAAGCCCACAGGCATGCACGCGTCCATCCATCCATGCATGTGATCCTTCCCAGTGCCTGGAATGTGTAAGTCACTATGTGAGGCTGTGCTGTGCGGAATGCAGGGGTGAATGAAATATAGGTAAAGACGCTTAGAAGGAAGAAAGAAACAAGACAAGGGAAACTACAGCACTCAAGGTAGATAGTGTCCACTGAGCCAAGAGAAGCACAGTAATTGCTATGGAAGGGAGCTCCAAGAAAGGTAGGGTCACATCTGCCAGGGGAGAAGTGTGAGAGGGGAATGCCTGGAGTTTTGCAAATATCTCTGCTTCATCATGAATATCATAAAAGGAAGGAATTTTATAAAAAGTGAGTGCTTTCAAGCAATGTCCTGAAAAATTGGGGAGGCTCAGATGGATGTGACAATGAGTGGGAAAAGATTTTCAGGCAAAGAAAACAGTTTGAGCAAAAGCAGAGAGGCATTTACAGCTTCCTAGATGTTTTCTAACCACAGAAACCAAAATCTAAAGAATCTGTCAGCACGTTCTGGGATTGCTGACTGAACCCTGAAAATTTACAGGCAGTTGACATAGGAGAATTGGGTATTTCCTTTGATTTTTTTCATAGCGCCCATGATCTTACACGGAGAGGAAGAGGTAAACACTTTAATGATTTGAAAAGGCTTTTTCTTTTATTCTACAACCTGAAAATTGTTTTGCAATAAAATATCTTGACATGTTTATAAATACCATATTACAATAAAGTGATCCTTTCTGGACCACAGGCTATGGGGATTTCTTGCATGGAAAATTGATAAATTTCTGGAAAAAAAATTCGCTGAGTTTTAATGCACTTAGAATCTGGTCACATGTTCAAGCCACAGCAGTTTGGGCACCTTTCAGCCTCCAAATATTGCACTGATGGAGAACTCATCCCCTCAACAGCACTGGCATGTTACAACTAATTCTCCTAATATTGGGAGATAGAATAAAAAGAAGAAAATATTGGTCTTCAGAGAAACATCTGAAGAAAATGGTAAAATGAAGACTATCTTCTTGACTCTGAAATAAAGTGCTGCTTTCTTAATAATTTCTATTTTAAAATGAAGGAAGTATAACTCAAAGAAATTATGTAAATGACCCAAAGTGACGTATCAAATGTCTTAGTTCATTCAGGCTACTGTAACAAAATACCATAGACTGAGTGACTTACAAGCAATGGAAATTTATTTCTCACAGTTCTGGAGGCTGAGAAGTCCAAGATAAAAGCACTGGCAGGTTCAGATTCTGATAAGAGCAACTTCCTGGTTCATAGACAGCTGTCTTTTCACTGTGTCTTCACATGGCAGAAGTGGTGAAGAGGTCTCTGAGATCTCTTTTATAAGGGCACTAATCCCATTCATGAGGGTTTCACCCCCATGACCAAATCACCCCCCAAAGACCCCACCTCCAAATGCCATCACATGGAGGATTAAATTTCAACATATGAATCTGGGGGAACATAAACACTCAGTGGGTCACATCAAGTAAGGGATGGACAATTAGGGTGAGACAACACTAGTTCCCTTGTCAATTCTTTCCTTGAGCTATGCCCTTGACTCTCACTCCCTATAACTTTAACCCCAGACCTGGATCCATCTCCAATTACCCCTCCCTCTGCCCTGGACCTGGTCACTGGACCTGAATTCTACTCCATACGGAATTCCTTCCACCTTGCCACTGCCAGAAGACAGGACCTGTAGTAGGAGATCTTACTCTTCCTTGAGTTTCCCCATCTTGGTAAGTAATATCAGCATCCACTAAAAACTTCAGAGTTATTCTTTCTTTCCCTCTTCCCCTCTCTAGTAGTTTCTTACGGCTGCCATAGTAAGTTCACAATAAATATGGTGGCTTAAAACAATAGAAATTTACTCTCTATTGTGGAGCCAGACGTCTGAATTAAATGCCACCAGAGTTGATTCCTTCTGGTGGTCTGAAGGAAAATCAGTTCCATACCCCTTCTAGCTTTGGGTGCCTGTGGGCAATTGTGGCATCCCTTGACCTGCAGATGTGTCATCCCATTCTCTGCCTCCGTCTTCACACAATCTTTCCCGCTGGGTTTCTGTGTCTGTCTCTTTTCTGTCTCTTATAGGGACACTCATCAGTGGTTTTATGGCCTACCCTAATTCAGAATGATCTCACCTTAATTATATCTGTAAAGACTCTTCTTTCAAATAAGGTCATATCATGAAGTTCTAGGTTAGCATATCCTTTGAAGACCACAGTTCAACCCATTACACCCTTCTCCCCACATCGTATCTGTCCTAATTCCTGTTGACTGTACCTCCACCGTATATTCCATTATCTTTCTCTTCTCTCCATTTTCACTGCTACCATTCAGCCGAACACCACCATCATCTCTCCCTGGACCACTCCTGTGGCAGCCTAACTGGACTCTCTGACCCCACTCAGGCCTTTCCATCCACTCTCCCCAGAGCATCTTGAATTATTTTTCAAAAAATCATACCTTGTCACTCCCTTACTTAAAACCCTCCAGTGATTTATCACTCACTTAGAATAAAACCCAAACTCCTCACCACAGCCTCCAGAGAAGTCATGATCTAGCTCCAACCTGTGGCTCAAACCTTCTAACCTACCATCCCCCACCCCACGCTGGGTTTTTCTGAGTTTCGTTGTTGTTTAGCTTGTTTTGTTTTGGGTTTTTTCTGCTGTTCCTCAGACACTTCAAGTTTCTTTTCCTCTTAGGACTTGTTTCCAGCTTTCCTTCTAACAGGCATGCCCTTTTTGCTCCATTTCCCCATCCCTACAAGGTTACCTCCTCTTTCATTCTGATTTAAGCTTAAATGGCACCTCTTTGGAAAGGCCTTTCCTGACCATCAAGGAGTTGTCACCTAGAAACTTTTCATCAAAACACTTAGCGTTAATTCTCTGCATAACACCCAGCACTGTCTGATAACTTTCTCATTTACCACTTGCTATTAGTTTTGTGATTGTCATTTGTTCATTCTTTTACCAGCCACCTCACCTCCACTAGGATATATATCCTGAAACTGGAGACATAGTCTATTTGTCACTATTAAATCCTCAATTCTAGAACTCTCTGGAACACAGTTTCTCAGTAGATATTTACTGACTAAACAAATGAATGAGTGAAGAAACGAAAGTTACTCATGCTTAAAGATTTTGACTTGAAGTTGGGTAAGAGGACACAGCTTCTGAACCCTCAGACAGGGAAAGATCTGGCTGGATGAGTACCCAGGAAAAGTACACAGAGTTTCTAAAATTTGGAACATGCAAAGGCAAGTATGGGCAAGAGATTCCCAACTAGAGAATCAGACCCAGAACCTTTGTCTTCTACCTGCACTTCTTACCTGCACTTAAGTATGCAAAATTTAATGTTGGAGTGGATTAGAAGATACATGTAATTGAGGAGGGCACAGACATCAACTTTAGTTATAGTTCCTGGAGAACTTAAAGTGAAAAATAAAATGGAAAACACGCTTTGGACATGAAAAAAAGAGTAAGAATAGCAAGTATAATATTATTTCTCTAGATTCCCATGCATCATAATGAATATACATCACATTCAATGTGTGTTAAATTAATGTAAGTGTAAATCTTTTTAGCGACAACATAGACCTCTCTAGGGAGCAACAAAATGTGTCACCTAAGTGACCTGAGATCCATACCACCAGCATCAGGATCAGCCAGAGAGTGAGCCACACAGCAGCCAGTGGCCTCTTGAAATGAGAGGTCAAATGAGAACCTGCATTGGCCTATGGGATAAGAGGGGACAGGATGCTGGAGGGGTGATGAATTCACCTTTCTTTTCCTCGGACTTTCCTGGTTTCAGCACTGCAAGTCCTTCCACCCTGGAATCCCCTCAGTCCTGGGAAAACAAAGATGATCATCACCTTAAATGGTGAAGACTAAGGACTGAAACTTTTTGTTGAATTACTAACCCCTGACCCAATTTTATTTCAGCTCAAAGGACCTAGAAAACTTTTTGTCTAACAAACACTATTGCCTCATGTGCTCTGGCTTTTCTCTCTTACTGGTTGTTAAGAACAATTTGTCTAAAATGTTCCTTCCACCTTTGCCAACCAGCTGAACTTCAGGCCCATTTCTCCAGCCCAAAAACCCCATATGCTGGTTTTGCCTGGGAGCAGATGCCCTTCCCTCACCAAAAAAAGTAGGGTCGGCACTCCCCACACCAGCTGCTCCCTCTGTGACCATACTCCTTGCCTTCCTGGTGCCTCCTGAGCTTCCTGTGGCCCCCAGACCCACAACATTCTTGTGCTGTTCTCACCTCTGTAGTGCAGTTCTCTCTTCCACATTTCAGGCTACCCTGTCCTATTTGACCCACACCCATCTGTTTTGTCTTTCCGAGAGGCTCCTTGGTTCCCAGATATGTCCCTTCTTTCCCCATATCAGATAGATATAGATTTATCTTCAGATTTGTCTTCTCTATTGTTTCCTGGATTTAGTGACATATGAATAACCATAGCATATGCTCAAGCTGCCATTTTAAAACACTATGGCATGCACAGTTTAATCCCCATTTAGGGAAACTTGACAACACCTGTAATGTAAGAGGGAAAAGAACAGTGAAAAACTACATGACATATGCAAATAAATGAAACCACCACCACTTCTAAAGGTGGTGACAGCAGGATTAGCTGCACCCAGAAGGAGAGAAGTATCCTGAATCTGCTTTTCTACCTTTGAGATGTTGCTCATTGATTTTAAGCCTGAGAGTCTCTTTTTCCTGTAATTTTTAGGGACAGCATGGTCAGGAGATCTACTTTTATGGACCTGATGACAGTGGGAACATTTTCTGCAATGCTTTTAATAAGAGTATTAAAAGAGTTTGAGTTGAGTGCCACATTGGCTTTACCAAAAGTTATTATAATGATATCATATCTGATTCTACCTGGTGAATTGTTTACCTCCCTTCTGAACAGCAATTTGTTTATATTTTAAATGAAAAATTATTTTCAAGAATTTAGATAAGCTTTCTACTTTATTTTAGACTTATTCTTTGTGAGAAAAATGAGAAGGAAACAAACATTTAGCATACTGAGTGCTTTGCCTGCATCATGTCATTTAATCTTTGCATTCACATGATGAAGTGGTGCCAATATCCCCATTTCAAAGATGGGAAAACTGAGGATCTGACAGGTTACATAACGTGCAATTAATCAGACAGTCAGAAAATGAAGGAGCTAGAATTTAAACGATGTATGCCTCTATTAAGGACCTCAAAAGACCTTGGATTTTCTACTTAGTGCAGCTTTCCTTGTTGATTCCTAGGTGATGTTATACACATACATAGATGTACATATATAATAAATTATACAGTATATATGTGATATTACCTATGATGTCTTAGCCATTAGATTTTTTAAATAACCTATATATGTCATTGCTCAAGGAAAAAAAATGTTTTGCTTTGTTTTGTTTCCAGAACATGAGATCCTGGATTTTATTTTATTTTTACATGTTTACATTTATTTTTATTTCTAAAAAAAAAAAAAAAACAGGATGCATATGCAGAATGTGCAGTTTTGTTACATAGGTATCCATGTGCCATGGTGGTTTGCTGCACCTATTGACCCATCCTCTAAGTTCCCTCCCCACCCCTCAACAGGCCCTGGTATGTGATGTTCCCCTCTCTGTGTCCATGTGTTCTCATTGTTCAGCTCCCACTTACGAGTGAGAACATGTGGTGTTTGGTTTTCTGTTCCTGTGTTAGTTTGCTGAGAATGACAGCTTCCAGTTTCAACCATGTCCTTTTTATGCAAAGGGCATAATCTTATTCGTTTTTATAGCTGCATAGTATTCCATGGTATCTGTGTACCATTTTATTTATCCAGTCTATCACTGATGGGCATTTGGGTTGGTTCCATGTCTTTGCTCTTATAAATAGTACTGCAATAAACATACATGTATGTCTTTATAGTAGAATGATTTATATTCCTTTAGATACATATACCCAGTAATGGGATTGCTGGGTCAAATGGTATATCTGATTCTAGATCCTTGAGGAATCGCCATACTGTCTTCCACAATGGTTGAACTAATTTACATTCCCACCAACAGCGTAAAAGCGTTCCTCTTTCTCCACAGCCTCGCCAGCAGCTATTGTTTCCTGACTTTTTAATAAACACCATTCTGACTGGCATGAGATGGTAACTCATTGTGGTTTGGATTTGCATCTCTCTGATGATCAGTGACGTTGAGCATTTTTTCACATGAAAAATGTATTTTTAAGGAGAAATCTTTAGGACCATGGATAAGTGGGCTATTTGGAATTGTGGTAACAAATACATTTCACGTTATCTTAAATTTAATGTTAAGTTTGGAGCACTGGATAAGAGTTAGAAAACATCTTTAACTGATTAAACTGAATCAAAATAGCTTTCTGTCATCATAGGTAGAGCAAATCCAGTGGACATAAGATATGTAGATCTGAGGAATAATTCATTCACTCATTGGCAAATGGTTACTGTGTAACTACCATGTTCCAGGCACTATTGGAGGGAGGCACTAGAGATCCATCAGTGAATAAAATAGACAACAATCCCTGTCTTCATGAAGCTTATACTTCACAGAAGACAGATAATAAACAAAGAAAATATGTAAATTATATGGCATGTATGAAGAGGTAGATGCTATGGAATAATAAAGCAAAATAATAAAGAGCAACTCTCGAGTAGTGGTGCTTTTAGTCTCCTTATGAATTTGTGTTAACATATTCTGTAGGTGACCTGCAGATGGCAAGACTACCAGTCCCAAAGGCAGCTCAAGATCAGCATCAAAAGAAGTCTCTAGAAGCCTGATAAGGGCTGTACTCTAGTCTACATTGTTTTGAATTACATAAAATTGGAAAAGAAAATAAATATTTTGGATGGCGACCAGAAAGAAAAAAAAAACCCACAACAAGCTGGAAGAATCATCAGAATCTAACAATACAGCATGAAATTTAATAAGGATCAATGTACATGCCTCCTAAAATCAACTTACAAGCATAAAGAGGGAGAGGGAGTTTTGATTTAGTACTGAGGAAAAAGACAGAATTTTCATGGACTGTGTCAGTTGTTGCCATAGATTATAGCTAACAAGAAAAGCTATTTCAAACTTAGACTACATTACCAGAAGAATCATATCTTGAACAATGGTGGTAATAATGCTACTCTACACAAACCACCTCTAGAGCATCCCATTTTATACACATTTCAAGAGAGATTGAGACGAAAATCACCCAGAAAATGGTGGTCCAGGTATAGGGAACTCAAGCCTACCCCCACGAGGAAGGACTGAAGATACAGATTTGTGCACCTAGAGAAGACAAGACTCCAGAACTCCATAGCCAATATCTTCACATTTCTGAAGTACTGTCATATAAAAAAGGAATTGGACTTATTCTGTGTACTCCCACTCAGTAGGATGCAGAAGAAAGGGTGGAAGTTACAGGATTATTGTAAAATGTGATAAAACTGACTTTCTAAAACATGTTATTATGTGTTCTCTTTATGGTTTTATTTTAGAAAAAAAAAATTTATATACATATATAATAACTTCTATTGTCTAAGATAACCTCAAGTTGCCTGTTATATTTACAGTAAACCTATCAACAACCTAAATGCCCATCCACGGGGAAATAGTTAAATAAATTTGGTATGTTTATAAAATGGAATTCTAGACAATCGAATAAATGAGCATTTTGATGAACTGACATGAAAATATGCCCCAGATATAATGAGAAGGAAAATCTAACTTTTCTAATAGCACACAATGCTTCCATCTCATGAAGTAAAATAAAAGCACAGAATAGCTTTGTAAGAAGGAAACAGAAATGAGTAAGAGAGGCTGTCTGGTAACAAGCAGGATCTTAGACCATGGCTGTGTGAACTGAATAGTGGCCATCATTCTTGATTGCCATAGGTATTAAAATGTCATATATATATATATATATATATATAGTTAGTTTATTTATTTTACTTTAAGTACATACTATATCTGGCATTTATCTCCATGTTATCCCTCCCCCAACTGCCCTCAGTGTATGATGCTCCTCTCCCTGAGTCCACATGTTCTCGTTGTTCAACACACACCTATGAGTGAGAACATACGGCATCTGGCTTTCTGTTCTTATGTCAGTTTGCTGAGAATGATGGTTTCCAGATTTATCCAAGTCCCTACAAAGGACACTAACTCATCATTTTTTATGGCTGTGTAGTATTCCATGGCATATATGTACCACATTTTCTTTGTCCAGTCTATCATTGATGGGCATTTGGGTTGGTTCCAGGTCTTTGCTATTGTACACAAGGCTGCAATGAACACTGGTGTGCATGCGTCTTCATAGTAGAACGATTTACAGTTCTTTGGGTGTATACCCAGTAATGGGATTTCTGGGTCAAATGGAATTTCTATTTCTAGACTCTTGAGAAATTGCCACACTGTCTTCCACAATGGTTGAACTAATTTACACTCCCACCAACTGTGTAATAGTGTTCCTATTTCTCCACATTCTCTCCAGCATCTGTTGTCTCCAGATTTTTTAATGATCGCCATTCTAACTGGCGTGAGATGATATCTCAGTGTGGTTTTAATTTGCATTTCTCTAATGACCAGTGATAATGAGCATTTTTTCATATGTTTGTTGGCCTCATATACGTCTTCTTTTAAAAAGTGTCTGTTCATATCCTTTGCCCACTTTTGAATGGGGTTCTTTGTTTTTTTCTTGTATATCTGTTTTAGTTTTTGTAGATTCTGGATATTAGCCCTTTGTCAGATGGGTAGATTGCAAAAGTATTTTCCTATTCTGTTGGTTGCCAGTTCGCTCTAATGATAGTTTCTTTTGCTCTACAG
>CAUYUD010044229.1:0-78519 GCA_963575295.1 Alouatta caraya | reverse complement strand
CAGGATACTGCAAGATACTGACTCACCTTCCTTCATACTAACAATGAACAAATGGAATTTGGAATTAAAGACACAATATATGTACATTAGCATCCAAAAGAATGGCATACTTAGGAATAAATATAATATGCACAAGGTCTACATGAGGAAAACTACAAAATTCTGATGAAAGAAATAAAGGAACTAAATAAATGGAGAGATATTCCATGTTCATGAACAGGAAAAATCAACCTTGTCAAGATGTCAGTTTTTCCCAACCTTAATTTATAGATTCAATGCAATCCCAATCAAAATCCCAGCAAGTTATTTCGTAGATACAGACAAATTAATCCTAAAGTTCATAAGGAGAGGGCAAAAACCCAAAATATCCAACATAACCCAAATATCCCAGTGAAAAGGAAAAAGACAGGAAAGTGCTCTCTTTGAGAAGTAAAATCACTGGTTTGCATTTCAACTGTGGTTAAGTTTCAGTTTTAAACAGCAATATTTGATTTTTCACCAAAAAAAGCTAAAACTTAGAAAATTTACAAATAAATGCTAATGTCTTTTTAAGAGAAATACAAAGTTCTATCATGGTATTTACTCTTCTTGAAACAATTTTGACTTTGACAGCCAAGAAAACAAACCAACAACTGCAAAAATGGGCCAGCCCTTGGGGCCTGTGTCAGATAGAAGGGGCCGGGCAAGAGAAGCTGGTCAAACGTCACTAGAAGAGAGGCCAGTGACCAGCCTTGAGAGCACAACAGAAGCACCCTGTGTGCGCACATCCAAAGCCACTGCCTGGAGAACAGAGTGTGTTTCAGAATGACAAGCAGCACTTCCAAAGAAGCTGTTCAGCAAGCCCACACCAGATTAAGTTTGTAAACTATCTGTGACTATCGGTGCCTTTCCAATACTAAGCTTAATTCTCATTTTAATAAACAGAAAATGCCTTGTTCAAGGTTGCTAGAGATGCAAGTATTAGAACCAAACCTAATTCTAGTTCTAAGGCGTGGGCAAGTGTGATGTAGATGGTTACCCTTAAGCGTACCCATCAAAGTGAGCTTTCAAACAGACAGACAAAAAGTGGAAATACTGAGAACCATTTGTCTTCATTTCACAGTGACATCTATACAAAGCAAACTGAACTAAGAAATGCTGTGCTGTCAAACACCTATTTAACTTTGATAAATGAACTCAACATCAATATCTGTATTTGGCCTTTTTCCTAACAATTTCAGCACAAGAAAGTGCTCCATAGAGATGAACTCAGAGTCACCCAGTGGCAAAATGGCGTGCAATCCAGACAGATGAGACCAGCAGGAAGAGCCACTCCCATAGGGCCCTCCCACGTGATGTCTGGGGCTAAACCCCACGGCCACAGCTAAGAAGGGTGTGCAGGGGCCAGGCGCAGTGCCTCACGCCTGTAATCCCAGAACTTTGGGAGGCCAAGGCGGGTGGATCACGAGGTCAAGAGATCGAGACCATCCTGGCCAACATGGTGAAACCCCATCTCTATTAAAAATACAAAAATCAGCCGGGCGTGGTGACACACGCCTATGGTACCAGGTACTCGGGAGGCTGAGGCACAAGAATAGCTTAAACCCAGGAGGCGGAGGTTGCAGTGAGCCGAGATTGTGCCACTGCATTCCAACCTAGTGACAGAGCAAGACCCCGTCTCAAGAAAAAAAAAAAAAAGAAGGGTGTGCAGGGTTCCAGTCCAGGGGTAGTGTGCCACTGCACCTGCTCCCACAGAACCTGTCCCCTCAGACAACAGACAGCCTGGAAGGCCCCCCTAGCTCAGACTTACCCCCAATATGTGCTATGGACTCCGGTCCAATAAGCTGATTTTCAAACAGCCTTTCTGCCTGTCGCAACTTCGTATTTGGATGTAGAACACCAAGCAAAAGGGGGGGTTCTTTGAAGCTGCAAAATAATGCAATTCCAGAGATTTGTCCATAAATACACATGTGAAAAAAATGTATACTGAGCACCTAGTCTCGGTTCTTTGATAAAGATGGCACTTTCTAATAACATCCCCAGTTGCCATAAATACAAGGGTTAAGAAAAAAATGTTTCAGGATATCAGAAAATGTCACAGTACAAAAAAAAAATATGACAACATAAATGTGCTAATGCAAGGCCTTCATCAGTCCTGTCTCCTGAGAGCATCCTGGGACCTGAGCCCACCCACCCTCCAGCCTCCCAGCTCCCCACCCCATCCAATGCCTCAGAGCAGCTGGACCTACTCACCCCTGTGACTCACACAGCCCTACAGCCACTGGAGTCCACCTAAAGCAGTGGCAAGCGGTGCCCACGTTTCACACCTGATGGCCTGGCCTCGTGCTTCACAGAGAAGATGGAAGGAGCAAGGGGAGACCTTCCTGGGACTGCAGCCACCGCCCCATGATCCAGCACAGGGCACTGCACCTCCCACCAACACTCTCAGGGCTCACCAGGCTCTCCCTGAAGCAGGGGCTTGAGCTGAGCCCTGGAGACCTTCTCACAGACACGGCTCCAGGAACTCCTGCCTCTACTTGTCCTTCCCATCCACATGCCAATATGTCATACCTCCCAACCCACCATCGAGTTCTGCTGAGGCTCCTTTGAACAGACACCATTAAACCCGTTCTCCCTATATCCTCCTTACCACCCTGGCCGGGGCCACCATCCTCTCGTACCTGCTTCTCCCTTGACCCCTGTAACCTACTCTTCCTCCCTTGACCCCTGTAACCTACTCTTCTTCCCTTGACCCCTGTAGCCTACTCTCAGAAAGCAGGTCAGATCACGACCTTCCTCTCCTCAGAGCCCCACCATGGTCCCTCTCACCCAGAGCCAAGTCCTGGCAGCAGCCTCTGAGCACCACAGTCTGGCCACAGCACCTTGTTCCCTCCTCCCGCTCTGTGCCTTCTACATCCTCCACACCAGCCCCTCCCTGCAAGCATCTCCCTAACCAGTGCCTTCTCACCCAACTGAATATCCAATACCTCCCCTGAACGCAGGCCCCTGCCCTGCTCCATGCTCCTCATAGCACACACCAGCTTCTCAGACACTGTGTAATTTGCTTCTTTTATGTTTATGGTCTATCTGTCCCCACTACAGCATACGCTCCGTGAGATCAGGGATTTCTTTCTGTGTTTTTCTCTACTGCATTCCCAGCACCCGGCACCAAACATGGCACACAGATAGCTCCCAAGGAGCACTGCTGAAGGGAAGCAAAGTGGGGAGGAATATCTTCCAATTATCCCCTGCCCCCTGCCTCCAGCAAGGCAGGGAGTTCAAGAATAGGAAGGAGCTAAGGGCTGGGGAAAATTTTATGACAACAGCAAAAGGGCTTCTTTAAAGCTCTCTTCACAGCAAAAGAGGAAGGAAAGGGAAACCCCACCTGGGGCAAGTGGTGTCATGCTACCATGACAAAAGCAGAGTTACCAGTTTCTGCTCAGCCTCAGTCACTTCTACATGCCGGGTAGCATGGGGTCACCATGGTCAAGAGGATCAGGCCAGCAGACAGGGCAGGAATGGCCACTTGGCTAATGGACAGGTGTTTGAGTGTCTACCCAGGGTGCTATACCACTGCTGTGAGAGCTTAGACCACATTTAGAAATCTCCAAAAAATCAGAGAACAGCCAGACCAGGCGTGTGGTAGAGACTAACAGAAGGTTGGTGGCTCTTCTAGTCTAGACTATTACAAAGCTGGATTCAGTACTTGAGGACAAAGTCACCAGGAAAGCTGCAGGGCTTTGCCAAAACCCTGCCCTGCAAAACCACTTTCCCTTCCTTTTGGGAAGATTAGAGGGCTGTCACAGACACACCATATGGGACATCTTGATTCCCATAGCATGTACAGAGTAGCTTTCAAGATCCCTGTGACAACCTGGGGAGATGTGAACAGAGTAACCAGGTGTCAGAATGATCACAGATGGCTGACACAGGTGAACAAAGCCTGCACTGATGCAGATTCTCAACTGCAGAGATGTGACCCACTGTGACCCACAGACTGCACAAAGATTTTCCTAAGCACTTCTGAGAACCAGGTCTCTGATGTCCCCTACATCTCTGTCTCTAACACAGGAAGCCAGGTTGTGGGGCACTGCTCTCTCCCTCCCCTACAGGTCTCTTGTGGGCCCTGCCTGAGTTCTATACAGTGCTTCTATTTTCTCTGATGTCCCAGACCACCCATAAAGGTTGTCGCTATTTTTTAGTATCTCTCAGTTTGACAGTTTCACCTGGCAGTAAAATGTGTACTTCTAACAGTACCACAACTTTCAACCGCCAGTAGAATTACCCTTCCTGTTGGTCTTTATAGCAACCAAATCCATCCTCTAAAATGCTTCCCTAATTTTTTTTTACCATAAATTTGACTTTAATTTTTTTCTCAGTGACTAGAAACATCCATATCCTTCTACGAAAAATAAACTTTTTGTTCCCTTCTGCAGAGAAACCATGTCCTTCCACAGAATGACTCTGGACTGGGAGGCTGAAGCTGAGTCAGCGCCCACTGAGATGGCATGCATGGGGCACAGCCTGTGTCACAGCCACATGTACTTGCATGAGACACACCAAGCTCTGTCCCATCCCAGGCTTCTGCTTCTGCTCTGCAATTTGGATCTATCTTCCCATTCTGAGTGTGCCATTCCTAAAGCTGAGGCCAGGAGAGAGGCCCCTGTTGGCTGTGACAGTTCCACTGCCATTCCTAAAGCTGAGACCAGGAGAGAGGCCCCTGTTGGCTGTGACGGTTCCACTGCCATTCCTAAAGCTGAGACCAGGAGAGAGGCCCCTGTTGGCTGTGACGGTTCCACGGCCATTCCTAAAGCTGAGCCCAGGAGAGAGGTCCCTGTTGGCTATGACGGTTCCACAGCCATTCCTAAAGCTGAGACCAGGAGAGAGGCCCCTGTTGGCTGTGACAGTTCCACGGCCATTCCTAAAGCTGAGCCCAGGAGAGAGGCCTCTGTTGGCTGTGACGGTTCCACTGCCATTCCTAAAGCTGAGCCCAGGAGAGAGGTCCCTGTTGGCTGTGATGGTCCCACCGCTTGTCTTCCTTTCCCTCCTCATCAGGCTCTTCTACTCCACAAACAGAACTTACTTTGTACAAACAACTTTCAACCCCCAGTGGGCCCTGCTTCCTTTCAGTGTCTGGCCAGGGCTACATACCCCTCTTCCTAGAGTTTGTCTTCACCACTCTTTCCACACATAATCTCATCTTTCCTGAGATCAAAGGTCTTCACTCACTGAAGCTCTACTCTCTCTCTCCAACTCAAAGCTCAATCTCAGCCTCCTTTTCCAGGGCCTGCCCCACAACCCAAGCTTCTAATCCCTGACTGTGGACATAGTTCACTCCCTCACCTTAGCCAACTGGACTATCCAAGACAGCCCAGGTCAGTTGCTCTTTAGGTAGAATGAACCATCCTGCTCTGTTGAGAAGGGTTAGAAACACACAACACCTCCGCCACCTTCAGAGACAGGATGTTCTCAGGCCTGGCTCAGGCAGAAAAATGCATTTGAGGAACCATGGCACAACAGGAATTACACAGCTGACATTCTTGTGGCTGACTAGAGTCCCCAGCCCTTCACCCAGTCTCAATCTTACATGAGCAAATTGTGTGTTTACAGCACCCTGTGCCTTCACTATTCTAAATCCAACAACAAAAATTGACTCAGCTACACATGTCAATCTAAGGTCAGAACCGTGTCCTCTATATTCTTAGTGAATCTGATCCAATATAAAGCCTTAATTTTTATGGAGAAAACACTACATTATTTAGTTAGTATGTTATATTCACTCTTTAACTAGATATGATTCTTGTCTCAAATTTTTAAAGCCTTACATAAACTGATTCATTTAAAACAAGCTTCAGATGGCTTCACCCCATCAGCAGTTGCAAGGGGAACCAGGAAATTACTGAACCAGACTGTACAACCCTCCTGCAATTAGGTCAACATGGAATTCATAGATCATCACATCGATGAGAGCCTGGCTCTGTACCACTATAATTACAAACATGAATCTATTTCAGGGGGCTCCTACACATACGCTACTTTTTTCAAATTACAATGGACTGCATTACTCATAGATCTCTATTGGTGAAAGGTAACTTAGGAAAAAAATAACACTAATTATAGGTTTTGTAGAAAATCAGTTACTTATAAAATTGTAATGAGGTAACTTAAGCTCCATTTGTGTGTGCTTTTGCTACTTGAAATGAATTACAGTTGACTGTCTCTAATGATTATTAAGCTTCTCTAATTTTGAATTTTTATTTTTGGTTTATGCAGTTTTTTAACAATGACGGAAATATCAGGCGTATTTCCTGAGTAACATCTAATTCAGCATAAAAACCCAGGTACTAAAGAAATCACAAAACTGTTTCTCAAACTTACCTTTCAGATCAGACTAATTTCAGCACCCTCCTTTCCTTGGAAATTACTTCAGCCTATTACATTTTATTAAGCAACCCCTCCTGAGGACTGCAGGGCAGCCTACCTGAGAGGCTGTGGATCTATTGGAGATTTCAGCAGCATCATGGCTCCAAGCAGCGGAACGGTGAGAGAAACAGCCAGCATCAAGAAGGTCACTCGGAAAACTCTGCCGCTAAAGGAGCTGCCAGAAATAAAAGATACAAAGGCAATCAGCTGAGTCTCAGACGGTGACAAGGTTGGCTGGTCTGAAAGCCCTCCCGGCAGGAGCAGGGACGCTCACTTAGTTTACCCACTGCAAGGTGGCCGACCTCTAGCCTGTGATTAAACTTTAGCACTGTTTGCTAGGATTGGCAAACACGACTTTGTTGTTGTTCTTTTTTTTAATCTTTCAGCTTCCCCTGTGTAGGTTACATTGGCTCAGTTACTTTCCAGATCTTGAATCCTCTAGCAGGGTTTTAAAGAGAAACTCAAAGAACTAAGGAGCACAAACTGTAATGGTAAAAAAGGCTTCTAATGATGTAAATGGTGCATACTCATTCACAGAAAAGGTGGGTAATTCTCGAAAGCCACGATTTCCTGGTACATGGATTCAAAGCAGCAACACTCAGTACTGCACAGCCCTAAGATTCTCACGGATAGAAGAGAGTGCTAAATTCATGAAGGAAATGGAAGCAGAACAACTTCCTGAGGATCCAATTCCCCAGTCATTTTTCCCAGCCTCTGTTAGGAATTCAAAAGGACTTCCCAGCTCTTCAACTTAATAGAAGTTTGACAGATACTGAGTTATCCACACAGGCTCTAAAAAGTTAGCATTCCAAGTCATCACTCCTAAACCCTTGGGAAGATCTGAAAGCTTCCCTGGGAATCCTGGGTGAAGTATTTGGACAAATGACCAGACCCATCTTCACATATAGTTTTTCTCATCTGGTAAACAAGTAAAAACATTTGGCCTCCTGCTACTAAGTAAATATCATAGGATCATTATTTGTTTACATAAATTGAATTCAAATTTACTAAATGCTTGACATTAATATTAACTTAAAACGAATAAAATCATGAGTTCCTAAGGTAAAATTATTTTCTTCCATCAAAAAAAATTAAAGTGTTGACAAAGAAAAAAGTCAAGACTCACACTTAACAAAACAGACTTGATTTCAGGGGGCAGGGTTTGATTTTTGACAGAAGTGTAGTCTTCTGCCACTGAGACGTGTTAAAACTCTGTTCCAGGTACGGTGTAGAAACGTGGAGGCCAAGTTCTCTTTCCCAAAAACCAGCTAGGCAACTCCGTGCCAGTTTCTCCACTCCAAAACCTACAGTTTCCCCCAGTGTGAAATGGGGTGTTAGGCAGGGTAACCTCCTGAACATGCATGATTTTAACAAATGAATAAAGTCCTGTACATGCATGATTTTAACAAACAAATAATGCAGAAAAGAAAATAAATCCCTCTATTTCTACTGGCGTAGGTGGAAATAAAGACAAAGGAAAGACCAAGGGGAAGAAGAGGAAGGAGCTTTCACAAAGTGTCCCTCACATTTTGGACAGCACCTCTGCAGAGCAGCTGGGTTCTGCCACCAACCTGAGTGGGCAGGAAACAGTCTCCCCAGAGCCTCCAGAAACACAGCTCTACTGATACCCTGACCTTAGCACAGTGAGACCTGCCCAGGTCTTCTGACCTAGAGAACTATCATATGATAAACTTGTGTTGTTCAGGGCCCTCATTGTGTGGTAATTTGTTAATGACAACCATAAAAATTAACAGTTTTCTAGTTAAACTAGTTTCCAGCACCTGGAAGTGGGGTGCTCCTGTAATAAATATCTAAAAATGTGGAAGTAGCTTTGGAATCGAGCTGTGGGTGAAGGATGGAAGAATTCTGAGGAGCAGCATAGAAAAACCCTAGATTTCCTTGAACACAGTAATAAAACTATGAATGTTAAGAGACTCTGCTCATAAGGGCTCAGAAGGAAGAGAGGAGCATAGCAGGAGAAAACCATTGCCTTTGAGAAACCTAACTGGGCGCGAACACTGTTGGCAGTGCTGGGGAGGGTATGGAAGTTTGTCAGGAATGTGGGATTAGAAACTGGAGGAAAGTGGATCCTGTAACACAGTGGCAGAAACCTTGGCTGAATCATGTCCTGCAGTTATGTGGAAAGCAGAACTTCTAAACACTGAAACTGGACCCAACTAAGGACATTTCCAAGCAGTGTTGAAGGTGAGGCCTGGTTTCTCCTGCTGCTTTCTCCTCCAGAGCAGGACAACCCCAGGGGCAGTGCTAACCACTGCCTTCTTCCTTTGGCATTTCCTTTTGCTGATGAGAATTTTGTGTCTATTTTTCTTCTAATAATCTTCCAAAAATGAATTTGTCCCTAACTTCCTCTTCTTCACTCATAAGGGGTTCAGAGCTCACCCCGTACCTGAGACCAGGTAAAATGCCATATTGCCAGTCCTTACCCCTTTTATTAGGTGAAAAAGGAGGTGGTCCAGGCCCTACAAACCCAAATAAAATGCCACATACCCAACACAGGGAGAGGCCACGAGAGCCCAGGCTCCTAGAAGAGGGCAGGTGAGAATGAAAGGGAAAGTCAGGTCAACCTCTCCCCTGTCTCCAAACCCCAGGACTAAATAATCTTCTTCTAATGTGACTGACTTACACCAGCCAAGGGTATGAGAACCACAGGCATGAAAACATCTACAAAGCACAGACCAACTATGACCTGACACAACAGCAGGCTCATGCAACCTGAGAGGTCTGCAGCAGGGAAAGGAGTAGGGCCAGGAAAAGAGGAATTGCAAACACAGTGAAAATGAGAGTATGCCATAAAACATGCTTTACGTGGGCAACCAGATGCAACTAGGTATCTCTCTCTCTCACAAATGAGGGAAGTGGGCAGGGAAAGGCTCAAGTGGCTTTCCCACAGCCAGCACAAGAGCTGGAAAAGGGCGATTGAGAGCCAGATGTGGCTGTATGCCTGCGGCCACAATTAGAAACACTGCCTGCCAAGGGCAAGAGGAAGGAGTGGAGGATGCCCAGACCCAGAGCCCTTCAGAGCCAAAGTTTGAAACTCTGTGAAAGCTCATGTTGATTTGCCTATTCTAGGCATTTCATATAAGCAGAGTTGCACAATATATGACCCCTCATGACTAGCTTCTTTCACTCAGTGTGTTTTCTAGGCCCATCTAAGTTGCAGTGTGTATCCATACACAGTTCCTGTTACCAGATGATCATATATGTATATACCACAACTTGCTGCCCAGTCATCTGTTTTTTTGTTTTTCAAACACAAAGACACAGTTTCAATCTGTCTACCAGGCTGGAGTACAGTGGCAAGATCATGTCTCACTGTAATCTCAAACTCCTGGGCTCAAATGATCCTCCTGTCTCAACCGCCCAAGTAGCTAGGATTACAGGTGTGTACCACCATGCCTGGCTAATTGTTTTACTTTTTGTAGAGACGATGTCTTGCTACATTGTCCAGGCTGGTCTTGAACTCCTGGCCTCAAGCAGTTTTCCTGCCTCAGCCTCCCAAAGTGCTGGGATTACAGGCATGAGCGAACATGTCCAGCCCCACTCATCTGCTGAAGAACATTTGTGCAGGAGGGGTAAATGGGAGTGATTACTTAATAGGTAAAAGGTAAACACCTTGATCAAACAGTTTCAAAACCAGAGAGAGCTGGTGGTTGCTCAACATTGTGAATACACTAAATATCACTGAACTGTGCACTTTAAAGTGGTTAATTGTCTGTTATGCGAATTTCATCTCAACTAAAAAAAAAAGTTTTAAGTGACAAAAATGTTCTAAACTTAGGCTGTGATAATTATTGCAAAATGGATGATTATACTAAAAATCACTGATTTGGACATTTTAAGTAGGTTAATTTTATGGTATGCAAATTACATCTCAATAAAGATGTTTACAAAAAAAAAAAAAGTCAGTGACTCCACCATGCAAACTCCCACTCCAGTGGCTAGGACACTCTTCAACCCAGGTGATTTTCTTTAAGTGATGTAAAGTCTTCCAACACAATAGAAATGAAGTACTTGTACAATAAAGCAGGGCTGGTTACAAGGAAATGACAGAAACATTTTTGACAGTGTGAATCCCAAAAAGAGACAAGCACAATGAAAGACGGATGGTGAAGACGTGGCTGCCAGTGAGCGCTGCCATCACTGCACTCAGGTACTGAGTTCAACAGGGACGCTCCTATACGCAAAGGAAGCTGATGCGATCCCTGGATTCCAACATTGTGACCTCTCCTTTACCACACTGCAGCTTGCATTCTTAAAATCTTGGTGTGGTAATCTGATTCAGAACTGGTGACACCCCGTTTAAATATCTGGTTGCCCTTTCACACAATGGTTAAAGGCTCAATTACATACAAAACAAAAAGTCCAGCCAGGACTGAAAGCCATGGTGCTTACAGCCAGAAAGGAGGCCAAAAGTCCAGGGACAAAGATTTGTGTCCCAGTGCCAGGGATCTAGCACTAATACTCTCTTGAAGGCCACTCCAGTCTACTGTTCCCAAAGGCTGCCAACTCCTGGATGGGCTGCATCAAGATGACCTGGGCCGCCTTAAACAAGACCCAGAGATTCTGGTTTGGCAGGTGCAGGGTGGGCCTGCAAACTCTTTTTCATCCGTTGTTCCTGATGTGCAGCTGGACACCACTAACTCTACCCAGCTCCCTTCCCAGTCAAAGTTAACCAACACCTCCCCAACCCCACCTGATCCAGCCTCCACTGGAAAGTTCTGTGGTCACATATTAGAAATACTAGCGTAAATTTAAACAAAACTTCTTGAGTAGCACTGTCCAATAGAACTTTCTGCAATGATGGACATACAACAGCCACTAGTCACATGTGGTTCCTGAGTACTTGAAATGGAGTTAGCTTGTTATATAAATGAAGCAACCACAGCTCCTGGACCCCTGCTCCGGGCACCACACTTATTTTAGTCCAAGGTTCATTAACTTTTCGGCAGGCCCTCATCAGTATTGCTTCCTGCAAACTCATAGTCAACTACAATTCTTCTGTCTTTTCTCGGTGCCTGCCTCCCTCTTACTCTCTTTATTTTAACTTAAATAAAAGGCACTATATCGATCCCTATCCATTTTCACTGACAAAGCACTGCAGGTTCCCATCCTGTGCTGACACATCCAGGAAGGCTGGCAACTTAGTTCCCAGACACAGTCTGAGAAATCAATTTGTTTGCCCCACTCTCTTGAAAGGGACACCCGTCTCCATGAGGACATCTGCACCCTGAAATTGCCTACACTCTCTAAAGGCAAGAGCACAACCACAGTGATGCAACAGGATTTGACAATTGCTGTTGGCCAGCCCACAATTTGCAAAATCTTCTGTAGATTCACCAGCCGATTTGGCGGAGTTTGAAGGGTAGGCTCTAACTCTGCACAAAGGACATCGGGGCCTTGGGTCCTAAACTGAAGTCCCAACAAGCAGACTCCAAGACATCAAAATTCACCTGTGATTGTTGTGGAAAATCTGTTAGCCTCAAATTCATACGGAACCAGCAACCTCATGTGTCAAGGTGATCCCCGGAACCTGAGAAAGTCAAACTGCATCAACCCATCTTTTTCACTGACAGATTCTTAAATTTGTTCAGTTTCACAATCCTTTAAACTGGGGCTCCTAAATTCATCATTTTATCCTTGACAAAAATTAAGAAATTAAGAAACAAGTTTAAAAAGCCATCTGAAAATACACTCCTGGGGCAGAGCTAAGACAAACAGTCCAGCTGCCTGACTCCTCATGAATTCCTGAATGCTTCATCCGTTTCTCCACACTGCCTGCCTTACTCTTTAGTCTCCAAGAGAAAAATGGAAAATGGACCTAGTAGAGACTTCTAATTAGACTAAAATCCTTCAGAAATTTATTGAAAAAGCAGAATTATATGGAATTTAATGTAGTAAAATACATTAAATGCTCAATATATTCATTCTGCACCCCTGAACAGTCATATATGGACATTAAACAGTTCTCTTCCTAGACAGAACTATGTTCCAAAAGGAAAGGAATAGTTCACAGTGTACAGTTAAGTTTCTAAAGCATTTGGGGAAATCAATGTCAAATAATAACTATAAGCTTGCACTGGTATGTTAAAGTGCTTAGCTCGTCTGTGTTCCACAATGAATACAAGAATTTAACAACCAAATTCTCCACTGGATCTGAATACAGAAATTCAAGAGCTTTGGCATAAAATCTCATTTCCAAAGCATAATTTTTAAAATACGCTTCTCATTGTCCAGCTACCAGTTCTATTCTTCACCATTCATTTTCATTTCTCTTTTAACTCTATTCTCTGTAACTTCATATAAAGTACCTTGCTCACATAGACCTCAATGATCTCATCAGCAAAACAAAACAAACACCCACTTTTCATGCCAGAAGTTGGGAAACCAGCCAATGTATTGCTAGGGGTCCTTTGCTATACTAAAATCTATGTCATAGTTCTGTCAATTTAGTAATATATCTTTCAGGGCTTCCTTTATTCTATTTAGCTCACCTAAAGTGCTAAAGTGTATCCTAACAGTTTCATGTTTTTACTTCCTAATTTAGATTCCTTTACTTCGCCCACTATACACAGGCTTTCCTGGCTTATGTTGAACCCTCGACTTTTAAGGTAATCAAGAATACTATTACATGAACTAATAGAAATGACCACAAAAGAAATGAAAAAGAAGAGAATTGCAGAAGAAAAATAAGAAAAACAGCTACCATATTACAATAATAAATGCAGAAAGGAAGGGTGGTGACAAGACCTCACTTTGAAAGAGATAATTACAGATATACAGAAAAGGGATAAAAAAACAAGGACAAACACAGGGAAACAGCAACAATGTTCATGGATAGGGGAAGTCAAGGAAATAACTAAATGCAAATATAAAAGGCACACTGGAAAAGATCAGGCAGTAAAAAATGACTTGAATCAGATTTACTTAGTCATTAAGGAAGAAATCCCCACAGAGAACCTGAAAGAAAAAAAATCCACTAAATCTGCCTCTCTGCCCTGGGGCAGAAGTGTGAGCAAGCAGACTTGAGAGTCGAGGGCTGTATGCCCTGGTTTTCAACACCCTGCACCTAATGACAAACTCAGACCATTGCTCTTTCATTTCTCAGGTAAAAATGCCTTGTTTTTAAGATTTCTGTAGGATATGGTTGCCAATTCTTGCATGTCCATTCTAAATGGCTTCTCAATCATCAACAATAAATCAATAAATCGATGATTTATTCACAATAAGTAGGGTGACCAGATTCTCCCAGTTTGCCCAGGTTTAGCACTGAAAGTTCTACATCCTTGGAAACCCCAGTCCAAGGCAACCCAGAATGGTTGGTCAGGATATATGGGAGCATTTTCCTGATCTTTCCACCGGCCCAAGGAGTCAACTGTCACCGTAAAGTCTTCTCTCTAAATGCCTCTCTAGAGCCTAAATGCTCCTCCCTGCCATCGCTCTCCTTCAAATGTGTTCCTCTTATCGTCAGTCAATAAACTCAGTATACAGGGGCAAAAACTGCCTCTCATTCATATGTACCACACCACCTCTTGGCACACTACTGATGAACAAATATTTCCAATATTTCTATCAAATATAAGTCGATCAGTTTCACAACTTCGAGCTTGGTCTATGGGGCCTCTTGAGTCTCCCTAAAACTTCAAAGATACAAAATTCAGAACACAAAATTGAAAAGTGAATTTTAAGTATCTTATATTGAAAACTATGTTTACGGATCATGATTCAGTTTTTAGCTAACAAAATGTAGCATTTTGACATTCTGGAAGATGGGAGAGGAGCCAAAAGGCAAAACCTGATATTTCCTTGATGTCAACAACTACAGTTTCCTATGTTTCTCCATTCCTATAAGTAAAAACCTGCAAGGGTGAATTCTCACAAAAAAAAAAAAAAAAATGCCTGCAATGTCACTTCTCCATTCTTTCCAAGAACCGCGGTGAGGTCTGGTCACGCAGCGTGAGGGGCGTAGGTGTAAAAGAGCAAGTGTAGAAGCCATCTCTTCGCCGCATCACCCCAGCATCTCGTGGGACCTCCTCCCTTTAGGAAAATGCGAGAGAGGGACCAAGAAGATGCAGAGCCCTGGCCAGGTGGCTGTCCCCCGGGGGATCAGATGAGCCAGAGAAAAGACAGCGGGAAGGGAGCGAAGGAAAGGCGAGAAAGCAACCGTTCTGCAGGGTGGGGCGAGAGTCAGGGGAAGGAAGGCGCAGGAACGGACCCGGACAACCAAGGATAACGCGACGACCCGGCACCGGGTGCACCCGAACCTGAAGGACCTGGCAAGTGCATCCAGCTTGTCGGAGCCCGTTTCCTCCTCGGAAAAACAAGTTTTCCTTGGAGATTAAACGAGAGGGCACTGACAACGCGCTCGGCACCGCATCCCCCCAGGTTACTGTTACGCCGTCGCCTCTGTCCAGCAGCGTCGCCCTCCGCTCCTCGCGGCCCGGCTCCAGCGCCCGGTCTGGGAGTCCGGCCTACCTGCCGTCCTTAGCCTCCGGGGCCTGGCCATCATCGTCCGTGACGACCTGCGGCCGCAGAGGCCGGCGCTGTCGCAGCCCGTCCGCCTCGCTCATGGTACCGACGCCCGACCTCCCCCGCCACCAACCCGCACTGAGCGGCGCCGCCTGAGGCTCCAGGCCCGCCCTCCCGGCGCGCGGAAATGAGGTTGCGCCCAGGGGCCAATCCGCAGCGCTGTCCCCGCCCCTTCCGGCCTCATAGGCGGGCGGTTTCCCGCGCTCTTAACGGCGATTAGTGACCTCCCAGGAGCGCGGCTTGGAACCTGCTTGGAACGAGCACCAGGGGCTGCGGAGGTCTCCGCCTCTCTCGGACTCCGGGGCCCGGAACCCGAGTGGTTCAGCCTCGGGCTTGCCCGGCCCAGCCCCTGCGCATGCCGCCTTGGTCTCACGTTTCTGAGGACGGGAATACTCATGACGCACTTGGGGGAATTGCTGGCCCGAGATGTTGGCCGCTTTTGTTCGTTAGAGAGGATGGCGCTGTTTATTAAATGTCAGAGACACCGTTCTAACAGGCAGCGTTAAAAATAGCGCGTTCATACCCTTGGAACGAAGTCACCCCCTGCCTGAAAATTACATCTTTCCCCAACTGACCCAGTTAAGGGGAAAACTTGGGCTAGAAAATGTTTCCCTCTGGTTAAGGCCTGATGTTGAGTATTAAATCTTTTTGTGACTGTTACAACAGACACTTGATAAAGTTTATTAAAGGATTACCCTTAAGTAAAGGCAAGGTAGAAGTAGAAATTATCACTACCAAAGTCTGAGAAAGCATCGAGAGGCATCTTTCTTTCAGCAGTATTGTAGTGAACCAGAAATGCTCACAGGTGCTGGGAGATGATGGAGGGCGAACGGCAGACAAGGCCTCTCCTTGTGGAAGTTAAACTGGTGGGAAAGATGACTTTCACCAGATCATCCTCATCATAAAATAGACATGTAAAATTATCAAACGTAGTGATTGCTTCAAAGGGGAAGAACTGGATCTTGTGAGAGCATTTGACAGGCAAAGAGATTGAAAGAGGAATCGAATCCGGAGGAAGTGACAGGAAGGGTTTCCAGGCAGAAGAAATCAAAGCCTGTTACCAGTGGCACGAGGAATCCTCTCTGGAAAAGCTACGTTCAAAATGCAGTGTTAAGAAATAATTTCTTGGAGGCTTTCCCGATAGAAACGTGCCATTGCCTTTTTCAGTGACAGGTGGCACTAGAATTCCGTGTGAATGTTTTTTATTCATTCATTCAAAGAGGTGAAGAACCAGCTTGAGGAAAGTGGAGAGCTATGCAAATCCAGTTCTGCAGAGATCCCAGGTAATAATTCAGGCCTCAGCAACATTTTACTTCAGTATGTGTCGTTGAGTATAGCTAGTACAGCTATTAAATCCCAGAGAGTTAACGTGCTGTATGGTCTGACGCCTTCCTGCCCGTCTGGACTGTCCCTCTTGCCCCACATCCCCCATTTCAGACACTCAGGATTGTTTACCGTGTGTAATCTCAGGCCTGCTGCTTTTATCCTTGAGGTTTCTTCTTCCTGAGTTACACTCTCCTTCACCAACACTTGGCTGGTTGTTTTTATCATTCAGGACCCACTTCAAGTATCCTTGCTGAAAATTCTTCTCCCAGTTTCCCAAGCAGAACTTCTTCCTCTGTATTCAAGGCACTTTAAACATGCCCCAGCTGTAACAGTGAGCCCATTGCATTGTGTTCCATGCCCAGTGTTAAAGCCTACGCACTGCAAATAGCTAGGGACATATTCATAAGAAAAATAATGACAGTAAGTTGGATTTACTGAACTTGCTGCAGCAAAGAAAGGCACCAGAGGATCTGTGAGGCTCCACAAAATGGGGGAGTCATGAGAGAGTCCTTGTGGGGCTTGGGGACTGGAGTTAGTCCATAGATAGTCTTGTGGGGGATTGGTCAGAATTCCTTAAAAAGGGGAGCTACTGGAGGAACCAGTGGCTTTATTTCTGGGACATGTAAGCCCATTTGGAGTTACCGGAAGATCAGCTCTTGGGCTTATCGAGAAGCACATTCATCTTATTATGAAGCATGCAGGTAGCTGGTGTTACAGTGGTCTGAACTAGATCATTTGTGCTGCACAGCACGGGTTCTGTACGGTTTTTCTGTTTTTGACTCACGATGAAGCCTGCTTTGCTTGTATTTGTTTCAGTTCTCAGGTCTCCCACTCCACCTTCCAACCCAGCTGCCAACCAGACCGACTTCATTTCTCATCGTGCTGAAACCAGTTATTGGCAGAGGAATGGAACCAGTATGATTAGTTTGATCAGGTTTCTCGGCACCACTGACATTTTGTGCTAGATAATTCTTTGTTTGGAAGTGGAGGAGAGCCCTCTCCTGTGCCCTAGTGTTTCAGCAGCATCCCTGGCCTTCCCCACTAGATGGCAGTAGCATCCCACCTAGTCATGATCATAAAAAATGCCAGACTTGTACAAATATCCCCTGGGGAACAAAACAGCCCTTGGTTGAGAAGCACTGGGTTAGACCAACCAGAACCCACCCCCGGCCCTGGGAATGGTGCTTGCTTCCATCAGAACACTGACCCATGTGGAGGGCGTTTTTCTCGACAAAAACAGGCTCTGTCAGTGTAGAGGAAGAGGCATGTGATGCTGGCAGCCGTGTGATGCATGCCAACCCCCAGTGTGCCTCGCAGCTCAAACCAGAAGCAAGCCCTACTTCTAGTCCAGTGCTTTGTCCCAGTCCCATGCTGTTTCCACTCCTTCCACAGAGATTTCCTGAAAGCCTGCCAGGAGCCAAGTGCAGTGACAAAACAAGAGTGAAATACAGGGAGCCAGCCTGCACGGGCGTTATCATCCGGGAGGGGAGAGAGGAAGCTTAGCAATGACCACATGAAGCGCTGCCCCAGAAGAGCTGCAGAGTGCCTGGGGCTGCAAGAAGGAACAGTGCCATCAGACGGGAGTGACCAGAAATGGCTTCTTGGAGGAAGGGGCCTTGCACCAGGACTTAGATAACTAAGGTTATAATGAGTGGGTTGGATGGATAGAGAAGGAATAGAAAGAGGCTAAGAGGGAAGAGTGGGGTACCCAGGGATTGTTAAGGGGGTAATGTTCAGGGATAGACATTAGGGTTGCTGAGTGATAAGAAAGAATAGCCACAAATATATACACCTGTATGTACCCACAAAAAAATAAAAATAAATTTTTTAAAAAAAGAAAGAATAGTCTGAAAAGGGCAAAGCAGGGCAGAAGTAGGTGAGTCCCTTCTTGCTCACAAGTCCAGGAGAGTGCAGAGGGCACCACTGACTCGGAAAGGGGCTGCAAGGGAAGTTATTCTGTCATGGTGGGAAGCTCTAGTTTTAATTCAGGTGGGACAGTGGAGACAGTAAACTTAGGTACTGTAGATTAGTTTGTTCATGGCAGGAAACGCACCTTAGAGATCATATGGCTACCAGAAACAGACACCCGCCAAAGCCGGCGTAAGATAAGAAAGGGATACCTTGGAAGGATCTACCTTATGCATCTCAGGCCCAGAAAGTACAGCCAGGCCTCACACGGACTAGAACAAAGACCTGGGAACACAGGGGCACAGTCATCCTCTGCCTCCTGGTGCCTCACACTGTCCTGTCTCTGCACCCCTCCATGCTCACAAGGCACACCCTGCTGGGCTGGCCCCTTCTCTTTTGCTGCCTCCCCTGGAGATCTGAAAATGATCAGCTGTTACTCATGCAACTCTTAAAGCTGAGGCAGCCACAGGCAGTAGTTTGGCACAAGACAAAAATAGAAATCTGAGGATTCTTTTGACCTTTAGGAAAGTTTTTGCATTTCCGGTAGAAGGGACAAATAGGACTAGTGCTGCCCCTTCTTCTCCTGCCTGGAACCCAAGAGTTAAGCACGGAGCAGTAGCATCTTAACACCACGGGAAGACACCTTGATGTCTAAAAAACACAGCCAGGACAGAAGAGCCTAGGTCCTTAATGGTGCCCTGAGCTGTTTACCTCGGCCAGCACCTACCTACCTCTGGGCTGCCTGTCACAGGAGAGGAACAGTCCTTTATGCATTGAGGAGCAATTTGCACTGCCCCTCAGGGCCGACAGGCTAGCATTGTCTGCCTGGAAACGTGCATGGTAAAAAAGCATCACCTCAGCCCAGCTCTCCCTGGCTCTCCCATTTCAAGTATCCCACACCAACTAACTATGGTCTCCTTCTCCAAGTCTAGATTCCTGGACTGAGAATCTGATGTTCCCAACTTTGGTGAGGTTGATGATCCATGTTAGAGGACAGGACCCCGTGGCCGATTGACCATTCAGTGGGAACAACACAGCAGCCTCCCTGTTGAAGGGCAGGACAGGCTCACTGAATGTGTGGTCACCCTGTGAGAGGGAGGAGCAGAGGTGAGCACTAAAAAGAGGCTGGCTGGGAAAATTGCCCTAATTGCCCATGAAGAGGATTCTTAAGGTCGACCTAGACTTGGCAGGAAAAGTGCTCAAAGGAAAGGCATTCAGCAGTTACCTCCACCACGGGCGTGGACATTCGTATTTGTCTGTTGCTGAAAAGTGAGCTGCCAACCCCTTCATTCCCCCTGAAATCTTAAATTCGTATTTGTCTGCTGTTGAAAAGTGAACCGCCAACCACTTCATTCCCTTTGGAATCTTAACACCGACATTTCATGATTGGCACGGAGAACTCATTAATCATGTTTTATTACATCCAGAAACTATCTCTTGAAAGTAACTACACTTGACCCTTGAACAACACAGGTTTGAACTACGCAGGTGCACTCATTGGAGAATGTTCTTTCAATTAAAGTTACACTGGCCTCCCGTTCCACCTCCTCCACCTCTTCTGCCACAGCCAGCCCGAGACAGTAACAATGCCCCTCCCTCCTCCTCCCAGCCTATTCAACGTGAAGACAGTGAAGATGAAGACCCTCATGATGATCCACTTCCCCTTCACGAGTAGTAAAAATACTTTCTCTTCCTTATGATTTTTAATGGCGTTTTTTTCTCTACCTTAGTTTACTGTAAGAATACAGTATGTAATACATAGGACAGACAATATATGAGTTAATCCACCATTTACAGCTATCAGTAAGGCTTCCAGCCAACAGTAGGCTATTCGTAATTAAGTTTTGGGGGAGTCAAATGTTATATGTGGATTTTCAGCCACGCTAGGGGTTGGCACCCCCAACCTCCACTTTGTTCAAGGATCAACTGTGATCATTTCCATTTTGATGATGAATGTTCCGCTTTTTTTCTGTTGATTGAAAAACTTTGTGCATATTTGTAAGAGTTCAATGTTTCTTTGGTTCTCAGTAATGAAGAGATGTGTGGTTTGGGTGAGGTAACGTCCTTTAGGAAAGAAATTGCCCAGTGTGTTTGTTCATTCAGAAGGCTGTGTGGCAGAAGTTTGGATCTACAGTAACAGAGAGATTAGAAAACCCCAGATTATCCAACTGGTGGCTCTTACCAGAAAAGTTCCACTCTGTTTCCAAAGAAGTTGGAAATGTTAGTTATCACAACAGGTTTCCAAACTCAGGTGCTTACTGGTAATGTCCTAGGGTATGGGACACCCAGCTCTCTTCTGTCTTCTACTTCTGGGTTTGTTCAGGGTAGGCTTCTTGCCCTCTGGCTTGTCACCTCTGTGGCCAGGGATGGCTGCCTGTGGACCAGTTCCAGGGGCACTAACCAACAACTCTTCTTGTATCTGGAATGAAGACTGGCACAGGTGGGGGCCTCAGTTTAGCTGTTAGCAACAGCCACCAGAACAGAACCAAGGGCAAACTCAGGTACCCACAAGTGGAAAGTGTGGGGAGTGATGGCATTCCTCTAGCATGGCTGATAGGAAGCAAGTTGTTAGGGATGCCTTCGCTCTCCCATGGCCTTAATAGAGGGAGAAGAACTAGCTGGACTGCTGAGCAAAAGCATGACCCTTCTCCCTACCCAGACAAAGAAACTGGGCCTATCTTCTCTGTTTCTTCCCTTTCTGCACTCCAGAGAGCAAGGTGGGTGAGGATACCCTGATTTCCTCGCTCTGATGCTTGTGAGCCAAAGCAGCAGACAAGAGGGCTTTCAGGTGCCACATAGGGCTTGCCTTCTTCATAGGTCTGCCCTATGCCTTCACAGCAGTTCATTCACCTCCCACCACTGGAGAACTCCAGAGCCTGAGGGGCACCTCTGTCCCCTGCCTTTCTCCACCAGGCAGACCAAAGCTCCGTCCTTCCCACTCATCGTCTAGGTCAGTGTGACACCTGTTCACTCTTCATTCTACAGGTATCACTGGGCACTTACATGTGCCGGGCACTGCTGTAGGCACTGGGGATTGGGATTGGTGTTACTCGCCTTGTTTATCAGTATCTGACTGCAGACCCTCACTCACTTCAGTAAGTGCCACAGAGGTCCCAAGTCTATAGGGAAGCAAATCTGGAACACAAGTCACTTATGAACTCACAGGAGGAAGGTCTCTTGAACTCAGTAACTGACCTTAAGCATTTGTGTTTTCTCAGGGGCCCAGTTTCTTGCTCCATTCTGTTCACATGCACACACCAGACAGGCAAACCTAAGAAGATGAGCACCTTCTCCTTCCCTTCCCACGGCTCAGATCCTGCTTCTCCAGTTTCCTTCCTGCAAGTCCCTGTGCCAGGAGGCCATGGCAGTGTTGGGCTCCATAATGCAAGTGTGGGCACCTTCACAATGGCAACAACTGGACTCAGAGGCATTCCATGGAAGGGGGGAAGAGCTGCGTGTGCTAGGCAGCAGAGGCAAAGGCTTCAACTGGGCCTCATGCAACTGGGTGGCTGTGCTTGATTGTGTCACCCCACAGGGGCTGAACTTTAAGACAGTGGCTCTCAACTTTGGCTGCATGTTGGAATCATCTGGAAAGATACCTGCGTCCCACCCCAGAAATTCTGGTGTCACTGGTCTGGGGTATGGCTTGTGTATTGGGAGTTTTATGATACTGTTAGAAGCTAAATTTGAAATAGGCTAGCACTTTAAAAGCAAATGGAAAATAAGGAAATACATACAGCATTCCAGTTTGGGGAAGCTGAGTCCAGTGTCTCTAAGACTGGAGACCCTGAAGAATAACTGCCGCCACCACTGGGGGCCTGAGGGATTGCCCGCCTGCAGGAGACACCTGAGACGCAGCTCTGGGCTGGGAGGCAACTGCAGGGATGCAGGTGAGACGCTGAGGAAACACCTCTTCCCTCGCCTGGGCTGGAACTCTGCCAAACTTCAGAGCACTTGAAGTCATAGGAGAACATGCTCTCTGACCACAGTGCAAATAAGCTAAACACCAATAACAAAAACTAAATGTTTAGAAATTTTAGAAATAGGCCAGGTGTGATGGCTCATGCCTGTAATCTCAACACCTGAGGCAGGTAGATCACCTGAGGTCAGGAGTTCGAGACCACCCTGGCCAACGTGGTGAAACCTTGTCTCTACTAAAAATACAAAAATTAGTTGGATGTGGTGGCATGCACCTGTAGTCCCAGCTACTCAGGAGGCTAAGGGAGGAGAATCACTTGAACTCAGGAGGTGGAGGTTGCAGTGAGGCAAGATCGTGCCACTACACTCGAGACTGGGTAACAGAGCGAGACTCCATCTCAAAAGAAAAAAAAAAGAAATTTTAGAAATATATATTTTTCTAAATAATCCATGATGAAAAGAAGTCACAATGTCAAGTAGAAAAGCCAGAACTGCACTCCCAAAAGGGCAGATGCCTCTGCAGACCTGGCCCTCCCACAAGATAGCTAAGAGTAGGTTGGATAGCCAGTCTGTTTGCTCTGCAGAAATTTCTTTGTGGAATAGCAGAAGGGTATTGCAGCGATGCCAAGTAAACAAAGAACAGAAATCCTAGAAGCTAGAGAAGGAGGAAGCCTTGGCCAGAAGCCCTGGAGTAGTTCTGTTTGTTAATTATTTTTGTAGTAACCAAGGGAACATTGGTGAGCACCATACAGAGTAACCACAAGTCAGTATCAAAGTCGGCAAGTAGCTGGCCGGCAGTTTTTCGGTGTCTTTGCTTTTCTTCCCGAATCTGCAGTTTGAGGGAGGTGGCTTGCCCTGGGAACTCTGCTGGTAGGACATCATGCAGCACAGTCCAGAATCCCTTTCTTTTTTTGTCACACCCTCTGTACAATATAAAGTAGGAAAGTTGTATTCATTTGCTGCTATAACTAAATATCATAGGCTGGGTGGCTTAAACCACTGAAATCTGTTTCTATGGAGGCTGGGAAGTACAAGATCAAGGGGCTGGCAGATGGGTGTCTGGGGAGGGCCCTCTTGCTGGTGTGCAGATGGGTGTCTGGGGAGGGCCCTCTTGCTGCTGTGCAGATGGGTGTCTGGGGAGGGCCCTCTTGCTGCTGTGTAGATGGGTGTCTGGGGAGGGCCCTCTTGCTGCTGTGTAGATGGGTGTCTGGGGAGAGCCCATTTGCTGGTGCACAGATGACCATCTTCACTGTCCTCACCTGGAGGAGGAGAGCAGAGAGAGAGGAAACAAACTCTCTTCTGTCATTTATAAGGGCACTAGCTCCATTTATAACAGCTCCACTCTCATGGTCTAATCACCTCCCAAAGGCCTCATCTCCTAACACTGTCTCCTTGCGGGTTAGGATTTCAACATACGAATTTGGGAAGTGAAGGAGTGCAAACATTCAGACCACGCAAAATTTGTTTCTACCTGTTTGACACCATAGAAAAAAACCGATCGGTATTCACGGCCCCAGAAATGATACACTTATTTGGTTTAATCCTGTTATATAGCAAATTCCCCAACAACGAAAAAAGGGAAAGTTATGTAACTCAGAGTAGAGGTCACTAAACCGCACACTGGCACACCCCCCTTCAAAAAAAAATCACGATCTCCAGGAAAGCTTCTTCTTGGCCTGGATTTAGGCTTCTTCTTTCCCCTATTCAAGATAGCAATTAGTAGAGCTACACGAAGTTCAGCAGGAAGATACCTTTAAAAAAATAAAGCACTGCCAGTATTCCTCCCAAGCTCTCCCAGGAAAGGGCAGCACATCTGGCTGAGCATGGTGGTCAAGAGTACAGGCTCTGGAGTTGGACAAGCTCTGTCCAAGTCCCAGCTCTCCCACTCCCCACCTCTTCTGCCAAGTGGGAAGAATAGCGTCTGTGTCAGAAGGCAACATCAGGGTACAATGGGGTCATGGAATCTGGAACCTGCCACACAGCCTTTCTTGTGTGCAGTGCTCCATAAATGTGGGTCTCTGCCGTTGTTCCCTGGCATTGGGTGTTGTGGGTGGGGTGGGGTGCGTGTGAATGCACTCTGTACACGCTCCCACACCTCAAGCCAGCCTCACCATGTTCCATAGCTGTGTTTCCATCCTTCAGCTGGGCAGAGGAAATGGGGGCAGGGGATTCATGGTGCCTTTTCACCACCGTAGGCTGGCAGCTATGGGTGGGCAGGGTGTACGCATGCCCAACAGCAGCACATGATCTACCTTCAGACAGACGTGTGCGGTCAGCTCATGAATGCTAGCCATGATTTCATTTTGTATTTAATGTTTAAGAGACACATTTCCCTTTGGGAATTAATCATTTCCCTTTGAGCACAACAACTTCTGTTGTGGCCGCTTTAAGTGGAAATCCCTCTTAGAAGGTACTGCACACGGCTGCTTTCTGTATCTGGACATCATTTGCCTTCATGACTGTGGTCACTACACAAGTCATCTGTCAGGCTGGACTGTGGTCATCTTTGAGCCCCGGTCTGGGAGTTCCTGTGTCCCGCTCTCAGCTCTCAGATGCCTCACCCCTGTGGCCACTGCTCTTCTCTCGGTGGCACTGTGGCATCTCTGTCAGGACATTTCAGTTATGATAGAAAACGGAGAAGGAGAAGCGCAGTCCAGGGGCCGCACAGGGCTGGGTGGTGGGACTGGGCCTCAGCGGGTTCCCCCGGGCTCCGCTTCTTCTGTGCTGCTCTGTTCTCAGACCAGGCCTCCCTGCAGTGACCACCTCCTGTCTTGCTCAGCAGGTGGAGGGCAGCAGTCCCTTTCCTAAAGGTGTCATGTTCCTCAGAGTCTGCGACAGCGCCCTCTGGCCAGGCCAGCACCTGTAATTTAGGCCGGGGACTATGATGCTGGGAAGGACCATCACAAAGCCACCCTTGCAGCTGGAGAGGATGGTTCCCAAGAGAAATGAGGATGGCCCTCCCAGGAAAGGCAGGGCAGGACAGTCCAGCCTGTTGGGATGCTCCGTGTGGCCCACTCACAGTGTGCTGGCCCTGGGAAGCACGTGGCCACACACCCTCCTGCTGAGGGGGCTGATCTCACCTCACTACCCCCATGCAGAGGGCTGCCCTGCATGCATTCAGAGTCCACCTCAGATGGGCACCTGAGCCCCCAGACTCCCCATCCACATCCCTGTGCCCACCTGAGTCAGGGGTGCAGGAGGATGCAGGCCCTGAGGACAGCCCTTCCCAGCTCCTGCTCTGGAGTCTGCAGCTGGCCCAGGCCTTGCAGGAGCAGACCCAGGCCACTGAGATTCTGCCTCTGTGGCACCAATTCAGTGTGTCCTGCTGAAGGACTGGCCCCTAGCAGAGGGATGACCCAGGGACCAGGCCGTGCTCCCTATGCATGCCGCCCAGAGCCGGTCTGCCCCCTCACTCTCGCCTGTGCTCTAGCCCAGTGCCATCTGTGGACCTCCACGTGATGGTGGCAGTGCTCCTATTTGACCTGCTGTGCGTGGCCTGTGGGCACTTGAAATGCGGCTACTCCAGCCTGGGAACTGAATTTCTGTTCTGTTTAAGTTACAGCTAAATGGCCACATGTGGCTGATGCATCGGCACAGTCAGCCATCCTCGGTAAGGCAGGTGAGCTCACCGAGGAGCAGTCAGGGCTGTGATGTGAACCCCCCAGGAGAAAAGGCCCCTTCCAATTTTGTCTGTAGAATTACATTCAGGAAATTTTTTTTTTTTAAGAGTAGCATTATTGGACCAAAAAAAATACACACACCACAAACAGAAAATGAACAAAATAAAACTTTATTTGAACTCCCTCCCCTATAGATCATTCAGAGGCCTGGGACCATGTCCAGGTTCCTCTCAGCAACATGGAAAGCTAAGCCATTTCACAAACGCACAGCCGTACCCACAACTACAGACCCCCACACCCAGGGAACAGCTCTTTGTTGCTAAGCCTGTAACAAAAGACCACCACTCAGGATTTGTGTGTGCTGCAGCCAATGCCACCTCCCAGGCATCATGGGCGCACTCACCCAAGAGACCAGCACAGCCACGGCCAACTGGGTAACTGGGTACTCAGTAGCCCAGACACCCCCGAACACTGGCACTGCCACAGGCCCTGAGGGGTAGACTGTGGGGCAAAGAGGACAAACTCTCCCTACCCTAAGGGACCTGGTTCACTGAGCCTCCTTGCCCTGCCAAGCACCAGCCCCTGCATTCCTCGCTGGGAAGTAAGCACCCGCTAGCCTCGTGATTTCCATTATCTTGCTAATATTGGCAGCACCTAAGTCACATTAAAACAGAGAGAGGCTGGATCCAGACCTCCAAGTCTCATCATTGGACTTTAGTGGTTCTCACTGCCACAACCACGGAGTGAAGGTCACGCAGCATTTGCCAGGATCTGGCTCTAACCAATTTGGTGCTCTAACAAGTCACCTGAGTTTCCAACAGCTTCCCTGAACAGCCCACCTATTTGAAGCGTGTTGCCTCTCCTACCAGGAGGAATCTGGGGACACAAAAATCTTTCTGGATGACAGCGTGAAGAAACAGAACATGACGAACAGCTTCAGAACTAAGGTGGGCATATTCATCCCATTGCTTAGGAGTTCGCTCCATTATACACAACCAACACAGGAGAAACCATCACCAGGAAAGAAAACTGGAGGCTTGGAAGTTCTCAGGCAGCTGTTTAGACAGAGGTACAAACATCTGCAATTCAGACTTCCAAATACACTAACAATAATTAAAAGTGCGGCCTCCGATCCTCATGTTTCCCCACCAGTAGAGGCAAAAAGGAGATTTTCATAACTACATGTTAAAAAGAACATGTTCAAGTAAATTCACACACTACATGTGAGTGCTGCATGCTGTTCTTCTGCAACATAAAAGTATAAAAATAAAATTTCTGCCCTTTATATCTAGCAACATCTGGAGAAAACACGGTTGCTCCTAGCTCTGTGTTATCTGAGCAGGCGTGCTATCCCAGGGCCTCACCTTCCTGTGCTGACTAAAGAGGGCAGGGAAATGGACATGGCAACATCTTTTCATTCCAGGAAACCAAACTCAGGATGGCAAAACCAGCCCTAGCCAAGTCAACAGCCTCTCCATGGGTGACACTCCTGGGACTTCCAATGGATGGGAGAAGGGGATCATAGCCCAGCTTCACATGAGGGTGGTGTGGGTCATATGTGGGGTGGGGACTGCTTCTGGGACTTAGGAAGACACCAACCTCAGGGGTACCTTCTGGGAAGGACAAGCCCGGGCTTGGGAGCTCGCCCCATCCCAAGAGCCCCACAAGGCGCCAGCTCACTTGGCGGCAGCCTGCTTGTCCTTGCACTTCTGGTAGGCACGCAGGATCTCCAGGATGATGCTGGGATCCTCCAGGGTGCTAGTGTCCCCCAAGTCATGGACCTCACCAGTGATGATCTTCCTCAGGAGTCGCCGCATGACCTTTCCAGACCTGGTTTTTGGAAGACGTCTCACCACCTGGCAAGGAATGGGCACAGTGTTAGAGCATGGATAGCACCCAGCCTCCGTGCCAGTGTGGACCGCACTGAGATCAGAAGGGCTCTGCTCAGGGTGGACGCCCTCCCAGGGATCCACAATGGATGTCTAAGGCTCCACCCCAAAGAATGGCGAGGCCCAAGGTCTCGGCTTTATCCTCCTACTATATGAACTTAAGCTGAAACCCACCCACCCCAACACCCTCCACCAGGCAAGGTCCACCTCCACCAGGCCGGGTTCACCCCACACTGCCACCTGTCTGTCCTGCCACTGTGCCACATGCAGGCACCCAGGTGGCAACAGGTCCAAGCACCTCATCTCCATTCCCTGGCCTGGGACTTGGCAGGTTTTGTCTTACATAAGACGTGAGAAACTACTTAAGATAAAATTTTTGTCTTAATGTTTGAAAAGCTAACGTGGAGCATTTTCAAACAACTACGGCCCATTCACTGCAAATGGTACTACATTAACAGCTGTGTTTGGGATCTTCGACAGTGACTCTGTCTTTTGAAATAGTTCAGTTCACTTAGGGCAAGTCCAGGTCTCCTGAAACTCTGGTCACTGGGCCAAAAGTGTCAACTCTTGTAATACCAAATGGAGCTGGGCCCTGCTACCTCCAAGGGCCACCAAACCCAGAGTCACTGCAGGCAATGTTCATAAAGGAGGGAATTAAAAGCCAAGGGCTGAGAGGCAGTCCAATCCTCCCAATTCTGACCCCCTCAGGTAGGGATCTGCAATCTCCCTCACCGGCACCAGGAAAAGTGATCAGAAATCACACAGGGAGTGGAGAACCCTGGGGCTGTCCCCATGTTTTTAATGAAAATCCCTACGATTCTTCACCAGCAGCCCCGTTTCTGTGACTAGCCTGCACACATCAACATAAGAGAGCCAAAGCCTGCTTAGGCGACCTCTTGGACAGGTGAGCTGGGTGAGTGTGGAAGCCTGCCTAGGCAACCTCCGGGACAGGTGAGCTGGGTGAGCGTGGAAGCCTGCCTGAGTGACCTCCGGGACAGGTGAGCTGGGTGAGCGTGGAAGCCTGCCTGGGTGACCTCCGGGACAGGTGAGCTGGGTGAGCGTGGAAGCCTGCCTGGGTGACCTCCGGGACAGGTGAGCTGTCTGAGCATGGAAGCCTGCCTAGGTGACCTCCGGGACAGGTGAGCTGTCTGAGCATCGAAGCCTGCCTAGGTGACCTCCTGGACAGGTGAGCCAGGTGAGTGTGGAAGCCTGCCTAGGCGACCTCCTGGCCCGGTGAGTCGTCTGAGCGTGGAAGCCTGCCTAGGCGACCTCCTGGACAGGTGAGCCGTCTGAGTGTAGAAGCCTGCCTAGGCGACCTCCTGGATAGGTGAGCGGTCTGAGCGTGGAAGCCTGCTTAGGCAACCTCCTGGACAGGTGAGTCGTCTGAGCGTGGAAGCCTGCCTGGGCGACCCCCTGGCCAGGTGAGCCGTCTCCTGGACAGGTGAGCCATCTAAGCGTGGAAGCCTGCCTAGGTTACCTCCTGGACAGGTGAGCCGTCTGAGCGTGGAAGCCTGCCTAGGTTACCTCCTGGACAGGTGAGCCATCTGAGCGTGGAAGCCTGCCTAGGTGACCTCCTGGACAGGTGAGCCATCTGAGCATGGAAGCCTGCCTGGGCGACCTCCTGGCCAAGTGAGCTGGCTGAGCATGGAAGCCTGCCTGGGCGACCTCCTGGACAGGTGAGCCGTCTGAACGTGGAAGCCTGCCTGGGCGACCCCCTGGCCAGGTGAGCTGTCTGAGCGTGGAAGCCTGCCTGGGCGACCTCCTGGACAGGTGAGCTGGCTGAGCTTTTGGAGCTACATCTAGTACCCTGTCTCCTCCCTCTATGACAACACAGTGATCCACCATCCTCACCACCACCCAGGAAAACCAAATAGTGTCAATTTTGATGCTAATTGGAAAAAAGTAATATGCTCCTAAAAGACCATTGTCCCTTGACAGTTGTGGGACACACAGCAGCACAGTCCCACCTGCGTGGGAGGCCCACTCACCAGGATCTCATCAGGCACAGCATATTTGGCGATCTTAGTGGCCACCATGGACTTGATCTCCTGCACCACCATATCTGAGTCACCCGCACTATCTTTCAACACAATGAAGGCAAAGGCAGCTGAAAATAAAGCCAAGTTTGGGGATGTATTAAATACTAGACCACAAGCCAACTCCTGAGGCAGAGTGCTGCACACAGACCGCCAGAAATCCAAAGGGCTTCTGAATCATACATTAGTGACATCGGAGCAGCTGATTTCTTTAGTTGCAAAGCCAAAGATGCACTTCAGGTTCACAAAAAGTGGCAGCGATTGTAACAGCTCCACAAATGTTCCAGGTGAGTGCTCACGTGTGGCTGAGAGCTTGGCATCTCAGCTCTGGTGCTGACTGGCTGTGTGTGATCTGGGACATGAGATCTCCTCTCTGTGTCCTCATCTGTGAAATAACCCCCAATGTTGGCCGACTGAGCACTTCCATAAGAAGGTGTACAGATGTACAGCAAGTGGGCAGCACCAGCCTTTGGGGGCGTGTGTGCAACATGGTGCCACAGGCCCGGGTGGCTATTTCAGTTCAATTAAAACAGCAGCTCCTCGGTTGCATGGACCACACCTGAAGCGCTATTGCACACCATGTGTGGCCAGAGGCTGCCGCCCTGAACAGCACAGTCATGGAGCAGTTGAGAGTTCTGCTGGGCAGCACTGGCCAGCCCACATTTCAGTATAAATACCAGGTTTGGTTTTTCAGTACTCTGGCATGTCCAGGAAGGGCTCACACTGTGACAAGGGATCTAATTTGAGTGGAGTTGCTCGTCCTAGCACCATCCCTGACAGCCTGCCCATCCCCGCTGGCCCGTAAGGTGCTCTGTCTCTCCCATGAAGCTTCTATACATGTGCGGCTCTCCCACGGCTCATCTGTCCCAGCCCCATGCCACTTTCACCCATCTTCCCCGACAAGTAGCACCTGACCGTCTCGTTTCCTCAGTGACCTTCTTTCTTGCTCTCTGTCTCTCCCCTCTACTCCCGACCCCTCCAGCATGCTAGCTCTATGAGGGCAGAGACCCTCTCCCTCACTGCTGTGTCCCCAGCATCTAGAGCCAAGTCTGGAACACAGTGGGTGTTCAACACGTGGTTGTTAAGTGCATGAGTGGATGGTTTTCTGAACAAGCTACGATCTGTAAAGACCTACAGCCTTTGTCTGAAAGGCCTTCCCAGATCCATGTGCCAAATTCCTATTCATCCCTCAAGATCCAGTTCTCCCCACACATCTGGCAGACACTGCAAGGCCTGGCAACGGGAGACTTGCAACAGCTCCATACACACAGTGCGCACCCCGGGCAGCAGCATCCACAGCAGACCACACCCCAACACCACCCCAACCGACCTAAGGCTAGGCTGCCCTGTGACAGACAGTGACTGCGATGCCCAAACATTTGTCTAAAGGTCACTTTCCACTGTCCTTTCCTTGATCTTGCACTTGCTTTATGAGGTTCAATCCAGGGGCTGCTGAGCCCCAGACACGGTGGACCACGCCTGCGGTCATAGGCCCGTTTCAGTGGCCCCAGGAAGTGCTGGCTCAGCCATGAGACTCGGACACAGATGGGGCTTCCAAATCCCAGGATATACCCGTGCCCTGCGGCTCCCCAGCCAAGAGACGGGAAATGCAGGATTCCCCAGAGGAGGGGCCCAGACTCCTATCAGAGCGAGGTACCCTCAGGGGGACTCTAAGTTACCCCAGTCACACCTGAGGAACTGCCCTCGTCTCCGTCCTCTCTGACCCTCCTGATCACATCGGAACAGGTCGCCGGGCAAGGGCCCCACCAGCTTTCTCTCACATCCCAGCCTTACCAGCTGAAGGCTGGTAAGGGCATCATCCATCCGCCCTGTGACCTGATCCAGCCTTACCAGCTGGGATGTGAGAGAGAGCTGGTGTGGCCCTTTCCATGGCAACTGAAAATGTTGTTTGTAAAGCACTGAAATAAATTCTCAATTTTGCAATGGGTCAATTTAAAGCATTTAAGTAAATAATGGAACAGTGGCACACAGAAGTACAGGGAGGCAGGTGACATCTGGGACACACTGTGACACAGTGGGAGGGTAAGCCTGACCCAGGCCACTGGACAAGGCAGGGGAGGCCAGTCTGCCCAGCAGTGCCCTGGCATGGGGTCACTGTGTGTCCAGGTCACGCCAGGACAGGCAGTGACAACACCTAGGTACTCCCGCCCCTTCCCGGGCCCAGCCACCTAGAAGCTGGTGGACTCGAAACGAAGTCTGGCCTTGGTAAAGAAGACCATTCTAGTCCCTCATTCTGCATTCCCTGGCATGTCGCTGTGCAGTGGGGACCACAGGTCAGATTCGTCCAAAACGAGTCCCAGCACAGCACACAGCCTGCGCGCTTCAGGCACACACACGTGGCGGCTGCAGAGCTGGCTCGAGTACTCTGACCGAGCCGTGAGGACAAGAGACTGGACATTTTCTCATAAACTCTCTGTAACAGGGCTGGACGGTGTCCCAACCAGATACACCATGGACAGAGGCAGAAACTCCCCAAGCTTAGCCAAGGCCAAATGGGTCACGGCCACCGTGGATGCGTGTCCTGAAAGGACAGCAGAGCCAGGGCATTTCAGAAACCTGACCTAACACGAATGCTGCTCAGCCTCCTCCCCTACGGTTTCCACTTGAGAGAGAAGACCACCAAGAGCTTGGCCCACAGTACCCCTATCACCCCACTCTCCAGAGCCTGCTCCTCGTACAGAGGTGCTGTAATGGGCATGGGGTCAGGAACCAGGAAGGAGCTCTTCTCCAGGACACTCACCTTCTCCTTTGATATCATGGGGGTAGCCAATGACAGCACTTTCTGGCACTGCAGGGTGGTCGGCCTGTGTACAATAGAGAACAAAAAGGCAAAATGTGGCGGCCCCTGGCGCTAGAGGTGACTCGGGCCAGGGACTCCCACCCCAACTCAGAGGCCCACAGGGGCATCATGGAGGTGCAGGAGCGAGCTGGGAGGCCCAGCCTGTGCTCACCATGGCGTCCTCGATCTCTGCGGTCCCCAGCCGGTGGCCACTGATGTTAATGACGTCGTCCATCCGCCCTGTGATCTGGTAATAGCCACCCTCGGTTCGGTAAGCCCCATCTCCAGTGAAGTAATAACCTGCACCACAGCAGGGAAATTCAGCACCAGGAACCCTGATCCAGAATCCACGTCCTCACCTCACTAAGCACAAAGCTCTGCAGCCCAGTGCGCAGCCGAAGTCCCACCCACCGGCCCTCCTTGCAACTCCGATGCTTCTGTATGCTCTAGAGCACGGGCAGGCAGCTCCAAGACATGGAGAATTTGGGGAGCAGAAGGTATACAAGCAGCACATCCAGGACGCTTCTCCAAAACACTTGAGTCTCGTTTACAAGCTTGAGACTGAAAATCACTGGTTCCAACAAGACAGAGGAGATAGCGTTCATGTAAATTTCCAAACCAAGGACAAAAAAAGAAACTGGGAGAAAATAAAAAGAAACTGGAAGAAAATTCCCAGCCTTGGTGACAGTCTTCCAAGGTGCTTCTCCACTCTCCCTTCCCAGCAGCTAACAGGATCTCTCCATGGGCCTGGCTGCACTGCAGGACAGCACGCTCATACCTAAGTAGCCCCACGGACATCCCGGAGAGGGGACTCACTCCCACTGTCAAGATAAGGAAAGCCAGGGAGATGTAGCAAAGGGAGAGGGGGTTGGAGTCAAACTCAGGCCTCGCGAGCGCCTGTTCCTAGCCACTGTGCTACGCTGCACTCAAATCCCATTAAAAATGTGTTCTGAGATAAGATTCCAGCAGTCAGCTGAAAAGGCATGAGAGGGTCCCCGACAGCTTGCTCACCTGGGTAGGCCTTGAAGTAGGCGTCCACAAATCGCTGGTGGTCGCCATAGATGGTCCTGGCCATGCCCGGCCAGGCCTGGGAGATGCACAGGGCCCCGGAGACGTTGCCACCCTCTATGGCGCTGCCCTGCAGACCGGGGACATGCATGTGAGAGAAAGGCAGGCTCTGGGTAAGAAGCATGCCGAAAAATGACAAGCCCTGCCCTCAAGGGAGCTGTCCATAGCTCTCCCCTCCCCCTGAGGAGGGCCCCAAGTCGCCCATATGGCCGCTACCCAGTGCACACTACCAGCTGCAGTGCACGCTGCGAGGTCAGCAGCCTCCCGCTAGATACAGACCTGGGCACACAGGAAGGAGCTGGGCTGGGCAGGCGGGGACCAAGGGCCAGCAAGCACATGGCTCCCACGTGGGGGAGGCCCATACACACCTTCTCATCCATGAGGACGGGGATGATGCCAAAGAAGGGCCTCATCGCCATGCCAGGAAGGATTTCCGCCCCTTCCTCTGAGGGCCGTGGTGCGATGCAGATGCCACCGGTTTCTGCAGGGAGGACAAAGAAGAAATGCGTGATCGTCCCCAGCCCCAGGGACATGTGTATCCCGAGTCGGGGGTGGGTGGGACTGTCCCTGTTGTGGGCAAGAAAACACCTCAGGGCCACAAGGATCTTTGAGGCAAACGAGACGTGGGTCTGGCACCCTCCACTTTGGGGGGCCCCCTCTCATATCCGCAGTGGCCTCAGCCCCAGGAGTTCTGGCCTCCCGCAGCCGGCTACAGGCCCCCTTGCCATGTCAGGCCCTTGCTTGAAGTGGGGAAGGGCAGAGTCCACCCACTTACACATGAAGACGTGGAAAAAGAATTGCTTCCGGGCCAGCACCCATTCGACCCAGGCCCAACAACAAAAAAAGGTGCCCGCAAATCCTGCCCTCACGTTATTTCTCTGGCGCTTGTCTCTACCAGGCTGTACCAGGGAAATGCCCCAGAGACTCAGCTAGAGAATCTCTGTCCCGGGTTTTCCTGATTGGTTGAGACTGTCCCATGGGAACGTCTCATTTTCTGGCTTCTTTGAGGATGAGCCTGAAACAGTTACATTCATTACACCTGTGGTGGTCTCTCACCACAAGCATCCTAATAAGTCAGATACCCAGGACAAGAGGGGACAAATCCAAACAAAATGTCACTGAAAAATTCCTTTTCCCACTAAAATTTAAATTTAGACTCACGTTCCCTTAGAAGATAGGGCCTGTCTCATCAGATGTTCCCATGTTTAGAAAGGGGCGCTAGGAAGGGACATGGCCGCTGAGCTCCGCTGCGCACCAGGCCTTGGGCAGCACGCCTCGGCTATGTCACCTCAGCTCATCCTCACCGTGGCCTGTGGGGGGCGCCCCCACCTCACAAAGGAGGAAACCGAGGCTCAGAGAAGTTGTGACAACAGGTCCCACAGCTGGGAAACAGCAGCCTGGCGACCTCTGGTTCCCTCACTCCAGGCCCCAGAGTTTCCGTGGCCTCGGGCGTTGATGCGTCTTCCATCCACCTGGCGTTGAGACCTCGGACCCCATTCCCAGCCTCATACCCAACCCTACAGACTCAGAACCTGTTCCCCAGGCCTCCTCACCTGTCTGCCACCAAGTGTCCACCAGCGTGCACCTGCTGTCGCCCACCACCTTGTGCAGCCACTCCCAGGCCTCATAGTTGATGGGCTCTCCCACTGAAACCACACAGGAGAGAAGAAGATGTTAACAGGCTGCAAATAAACCTGAAGCCAAAAGGAAGTGATTTTTTGTTTGTTTGTTTGTTTGTTTTGTGAGATAGTCTTGCTCTGTGGAATGGTGCGATCTCAGCTCACTGCAACCTCTGCCTCTGGGCTTCAAGTGATTCTCCTGTCTCAGCCTCCCAAGTAGCTGGGACTACAGCCATGCACCACCACACCTGACAAATTTTTGTATTTTTGGTAGAGTGGAGATTTCACCATGTTGGCCAGGCTGGTCTCGAACTCCTGACCTCATGTGATCTGCCCGCCTTGGCCTCCCAAAGTGCTGGAATTACAGGTGTGAGCCACTGCACCCAGCCAAAGGAAGAGATTTTTGAGGAGAAAACAGCTCTGTAATTCTTTTTTAAGACCATACAAGGAGACCTGAAAATGCAGTGAGACACATCATATATCTGGTCATCAAAGAAATGCACATGACAGTGAGGTGTTTTTACCATGAGATGCTTGAAAATCAAAAAGCCGGCAAGAATGTGGGGAAAACAGGATTCCACAGACACAAATAGGAGTGTCGTTTGGTACAGCAATTTTGGGGAGCAATCTGGATGTTTCTCTTAACATTTAAAACTCCATACATCCAATACAACTACTTTGTGCAACTGCTTGGGGACGAATCTACTGTAGCTAAACATATGTCTATCATTTTACCTCAAAACATGATCCCTGACATCCACCCCACAGAAATGACTGCAGATGTCACCAGAAGTGGCTGTGTAAAGGGTGTCCTCAGCAGTCCTGCTCATGCCAGAAACCACACACGTCCCTCAGGAGCAGGTGGGTAAATGCAGCTTGGCACGCTCCTGCAGAGGAATGCCATACTGCAACGAAGATGGCCAACCACCTCGACCCACAGCGGCACGGGCGAGTCCGAGGCACAATGCTGAGCAAGGACGGATGTGCTGTGTGATCCCACCCAGCTGAGGTTCAAGTGCAGCCAGACGCATCCGTGGTGACGCAGGCCACACTGTGGTCATGGCTTGGGTAACTCCTGTGACTGCGAGGAGGCACAAGGGGGCTTCTGGGGACTGGGAATTTCTGTAGCACGTGTACATGTAAACATCTTTCAAGTTGAACACTTAGTATCTGTACCCTTCGGTATACGTTATACCTCAATAGAAAGGAGAATGATATGCGTACGCCCTAGGACTCTGTGTCTACCCTACGACATTTCCACACCAGGCCGGCACTCAGTCAGAACTCGCCAGGCTAGACGTGCCGTCACTAAAACACTGAAATACTCTCGTGCTGGTAGTTGCCAGGACCACCCACAACCCAAGGCCTGTCCCAGCAGTGGCCCCCACAGCCGTGCTGCATGATCAGTGCTGGTCACATCGGCGGCTCGGTGTCCCGTGTGTCACACCTGCACTCAGAACATCCATGAGGGCAGAGAGATACACCGCAGCACTTGTGGACACGCTGGGAGAATGTGACAGCCTGCGTCCAGCCAGAGGGACGTGACCACACGAGCCAGGGCAATCCGCACAGCAGGGCAGATCCATGTGGAAAAATGCAGAGTCTACGATCTTCAAAGAAATGTTACAGCATAATAGCGCAGCGTGGTAACTGTCATGTTAAAGAAAACATCATATAATAGAGCTGCATCCAGTTCAGGAACTTAACTGAGGATACAGGGCCGAAGGCACAGGAGCAACAAGGTCCCCTGGAGCAGAGGTCAAGGAAGACCTCAGCTTTTTTTTCCTTTTTTTTTTTTTTTTAAGAGACAAGGATCTCGCTCTGTTGCCCAGGCTGGAGTGCAGTGGCACGATCACGGCTCACTGCAGCCTTGACCTCCTGGGCTCAAGGATCCTCCCAGCTCAGCCTCCCAAGTAGCTGAGATCATAGGCCTGCGCCACCACGCCCAATGCCCAAGGATATCAGTTTTAAGTACATGCTCCAATTTCTTCTTTTCACAAGACTGTATCCATGTATTACTTATGAAATTGAAAGTTTAAAAAAGCTTTGAGAAATACAAATCTAGGAGGAGTGTCTTGAGTGAGCGGGATTCTGACGACTCAATGGACTAAATGTCATAAGGGCTGATCCCAGCTGCCTGGGATGGGTCTGGGCTGTGGAATTGCACCAGCAGGCATGCCAGCACAGCACTGGCCCTGGCCAAGGTGTGAAGCACACCGACCCCCAGCACGCTCCCAGGTGCTGGGAACTCCAGGTGCCAGACATCACAGGACTCCACGCCACCTGCCAGCATTGCATACCGAGAACAGAACAGTGAGGTGTGTGACTAGCACCTGGCCTCCCACAGCTCTGCGGCCGGAACCGGTTATGTAACAGGAATAGGAATGTGCCTATAGAGCAGCTAAATACACAAAACCCAACTGAGCCTCTGCTGGGGGCTGGCCCCCCGGCTCAGAGGTGTTCCAGGTCTGTGGGGACCCCTAGGTGAGGCAGAGACTGCTGGGATACACATCCCGCTCTAATGCAGCTGCCAGAGCACACACTTTCCCAAAATGCACTCAGAGTGGTACTCCTTGTCATTGGACTCTGACTCTTCCTTCAGCAGACAAATCCCGTAAGTGTATCTGGAAAACCAAATCTTGCCCTTCAACCCTGTCCCTACCTGATGCCCTGTCCCTACCTAACCCCCAGTCCCCACCTGACGCCCTGTCCCCACCTGATGCCTAGGGGCCACTCAGGTGGCCCTGCTGCCAACACCTAGAGGATCTGGCAGTTTCTATGGCCCTGGCCACCCACTGTTTACTCTCAGTCCCCAAGCACTGCATGGCCCAGAGCACAGGGGCGGAGCTCAGGTCCCCTGAGCCGTGGGGGGCAGTCAGAATCTCACGGGCCTCTCAAGCCCAGCTCCAGCCTGCCAATAGAGACCACCCAAACTCACCACTTGCTATGGTCTGAGTGTTTGTCCCTCCAAATCTCATGTTGAAATGTATCTGCCATTGTAACAGTAGTATGAGGTGGAACCTTTATGAGGTGACTATGCCAAGAGGGTTCTACCCTCATGAGCAGGATTGGTGCCATTATAAAAGGGTGAGTTCAACCTCCTCTTGCTCTCTCTCACCCTCTCTTTGGCCTTCTACCACAGGATGATGCAGCAAGAAGGCCCTCACCAGATGTCAGTACCTTGATGTGGACTTTCCAGCCTCCAGAAATGTGAGCCAGTAGGTTTCTGTTCATTATGAATTACCCAGTCTCAGGGTATTCTGTTACAATAGTGCAAAGCAAACTAAGATATACCGTCTAGAAAGGAGCCCAGTACTCTTTCCGAGAGGTGGAGAGGACAGTATAGGAAGGGAAGCAGAGTAAGTCAGGACCCTAGGAACCTGCTGGGGGTACAGGATAGGTGCACAGAGCCCATAAATCAGGTGGGGGAGGAAAGTGAGTTTTACTGACTCTAGAACCGGGTGCTGGGTTCAACACAGGCTGAGTGACCTCTGGCAAGTTCTCTGACCTCTCTGTGCCTCCTCTTCCTCCTCTGTAATGTGAAGCAACATCTGCACTCTGCTCACAAGACTGATGTGAAAATAAAGCCATTTAATACATATTTGCTCTTATTAATAGTATTCAAATCCCTTCTGCTTTTTAATCTAGAAAGCTCTAGAAACAGATTTTTCCTATTAAGGGGAAAATAAGGGAAAAGAGGAGGAGGAGTCATTGGATGCCTGCTATTCATCAGCTTTCCCCATTAATTGTCTCCATGCTGAACATTACAGTAAGGCTCACATCTGACCCTCCGTGGCATCCTCACCACCCTGCAGATAGGTCTCATCCCCATGTCACATTTGGGAACAAGTGGTGAGCTCTGCAGGGAACAGCCCCAGCTGCAGTGCCTCTTAGCCTGCGGTCAGATGCCTCCATGTCTCGTGGTCACCCAGCTCACTCCCCTCCCAATGCATGTGGCAGAATGGGACACTCTTCCATGGTCACTGCCCTTCATGCTTCCTCAGTGAAAAGCCACCCAGCAGGTGGCTGATCACACGTGACAACACATGTCAAGGACAACAACCCCAGTACTGTTGAAACCACACTACTGTCACCTTTCCAAAATATTTCCACATGACTTGGCAATATCCATCAACATTACCAGTAGGCCTAAGCTTTGAACTTTCTGCCTGGAAATGTCTACAGTAACAGCAGGGCAGAAGTGCAGGATGGTATCCACTCCACGGACTTGGAGACACTCCAACATGGGGCAATGTTGGCAGTGTTTAGCAAATCGTAGTTATATTATTACTATTATTACCATTATTTCAAAGACTGAGTCTCACTCTGTCACCAGGCTGGAGTGCAGTGGGGCAATCATAGCTCAGTGCAGCCTCAAACTCCTGGGCTCAAGCGATCTTCCCGCCTCAGCCTGTGCCACCACACCCTGCTAAGTTATACAATTAAACCCCATGCACCCATTAAAGAAATGACTTGGCCCTTAACTTATTGAGTGAGTAAGTATTCCTAATGAAGATTAAGGTACAGAAATTAAGTACAGAAACAATGGCACAGAAAATGTCTGGAATGTTGTTCCCCAGACGTAACTGCTGCCAGCTCTGGGGAGGGGCTTACGGTGGGAACAGGTGCTTTCTACCAGAACCGGTCTGGCGTTGCATGAATTCATACTTACAAAGCCGAGCAGCTTCATGACTGACGTCCTGCTGAACCGTATTGACTCTGAGGGTCTAGGGCAAGCACACCCTCCCCTGCTGCAGGGCAGATGACTCACCTGACCCCAGGGTCCGCAGGGAGGAGCGATCGTACTTCTTCACCCAGGCATCACCGTATTTCAGCAACAGCCGGATAGCCGTCGGGGCGCCATAAAACTGATTGATCTTTAACCTCTCTACTGTCTCCCAATACCGACCTACGGAAAGGCCCAAGTTCACTGTCAGCAGGAGAGCCCACCAAACACAATCTACTTTAAACTTAGAGATCAGCCAAGACTTCCTGAGTGCTGGGCGTGTGCAGACATGCGTATGTCCACCAATGAAAGATGGAAAGAAGCCCCATGGGATGGGTCCCCAACGGCCACTCTCCTCCCAGCACTCCCCAGATCCATGGGCAGCAGTCTTCACCTGGCTGAGGGTGATGGCCTAGTTCAGGGCAATACTACATGGATTTAATAACCCGGGGAGCATTAACACAGAGCTTTCACTCTGTCACACTTACATGGGCCCTAGACTGGTGCTTCTCTTGGTGACAGCACAGCTGCCACTGTGTGTGTCCCAGGGAGCAGGCCCACGTGCGTGGCATGCACACCCCTGATTCCTGTAAACCCACCACCACGCCATTCCCTCCACATGGGACACTGAGCTTCCAGGGGCTGAAGTGGTGGCCTGAGATGGCACCTGAGCCATGGCTCTTAATCCCTGGACTTGCTCCTATAACTTCTTCCTTGAGCACACCCAGCCCCGAAGGCAGGAATGGAGCACGGGGAGGTGATGACGCACACAGTTGTCAGCACCATGGAACGCTCGGGCTGCAGCCTTCCGGCAGAGCCACCATGATCTTCTTACATTAAAGCAAATTACTGGGAGATGCTGTGGTGTGTGGAAGGAGACGATGCCCAAGGGAGACAGATATCACCTTGCCTCAAAGTGATCTCAATTTAATGGAGATGGTTCTAGACCATGCATAACATGGTCTGAGGGACGGCCCTGAAGGTTCAGGGGACAGGGCTGGGGAAACAGAAGAGGGGGGCAGCTGACCCTGGCTTCGAGAAAGGGCTGGATCTGGGCAGGTAGCCTAGAGGCGAGACGGATGCCAAAGTGATGGCCAAGGCCAGCAGTGTAAGGCAGAGGGCAGGAATGCTGGAGCGGGGACCTGGAGATGTCCTCCGGTGCCAAGTCACACTCCCTGCTGCTGCTCGTCAGCTCTTCCTGAAGACCCAGTGCCTGGTCCCACCAGGCATCTCGACAGCAGGACCGCGAGAGCCATACTCTCACCAGAGCCCAGGCATCGCCCTTCCATGAACCTCTCTGCAAGCCTCGAGCCTCATGCTCCCTCCCCTGACAGCAGCAGGGGGTGTCAAACATGGTTCACCATCCTTACCAGCATTGGGGTAAACTGGGGTGCTCTCAAAAAGGACGCTGGTGGCACCATTGCAGAGAGGCCCATACACCACGTAGCTGTGTCCTGTAATCCAGCCGATGTCAGCCACACAGCCGAAGATGTCGCCTGGCTGGTGGTCGAACACAAGCTGCAGAGACAGGAAGGGAGCATCAGGAGCTTGTTCCCCGCCCCGCCATCGTCCCCACGTCACTAGGAAACAGCCGTGCGTGTGTTGCAGACCGTAACTGTGAGAGGTGGCCAGCTCCTGAAATGGCCTCCGGCAGCAGGACAGGCTGGGGCACTGCAGAGTCGTCTAGTTGTATGTTTAATGCATGGACACCTTTCTGCATTACCTTATGCTACAATTTTTTTAATTCCTTAAAGATTGCAAAAAATAAAAGTCAAAAAGGCCAAGAACAGCATCAAGGATCATCAGCTTTGAGGAGCATGAGAGGACAGACCTCCGAAACCCCTTCATTCTTCACAGCAGCCGACCGGAGCCTGATCCCATCTGGGGATCCAACCTCCCGTGTGCAGGAAACACAGAGGGTAGAGGGACAATGGGCACAACCCAGACCAAAGGACACCAGAGAAGGATGGCTGGATGTGACAATGGCCAAGTGTAAGGAAACGGGGGAGCCTCGGCTTAAAAAGATTTCAAAGACATATCAACAATATTTCAGGCCAGGCGCAGTGGCTCACACCTGTAACCCCAGCACTTTGAGAGGCCAAGGCAGGCAGATCACTTGAGGTCAGGAGTTCAAAATCAGCCTGGTCAATATGCCAAAACCTTGGCTCTACTAAAAATACAAAAATATTAGCTGAGTGTGGTGGCACATGCCTGTAATCCCAGCTACTCAGGAAACTGAGACAGGAGAGTCGCTTGAAGCCGGGAGGCAGAGATTGCAGTAAGCCCCACGAACACACATTTGGGTCACAAAACCATGAGAAGAGAAGCACAGGACAGGGACACAAGATATATCAGGACATGGAGGAATGGGCTGTGGCCAGATGGGCCTCGAAGGGGCTTCTGAGAAACCAGCAACCTTCCATTTCTTGATCAAAGTGGCATTTGCCTCATAATAATTCATTAAGCCACACGTTTAATTTGGGTGGTTTTCGGTATCTGTTCTAAAAAAAACTTTTAAAAATCTTTGGGTGAGCGGCCCCCAGTGTCCTGCTGCTGCAGTTACATGGTCAGATTCTCCGGGAGTTTCCAGACAGGGCAGTGGGGGCCTGCGGCAGCCAGGGCCCTGAAGAGCTGTGGGATGCGGGGACTCGAGGGGCCCTGCCCCGAACAGGCCAGGAAGAAGCACTGGCTTCTCATCCCTACGGGCCTCGCTCTGCAGCAGGAGGACTTCAGCCCTGCCCCTGCCCAGAGCCCTGCCGAGGGCCCAGCACCACCCTGCATGGGCCTGTACCTTGTGGGTCAGGGCAGCATAGAGCAGGTAGCCCGCCTGGGTATGGACGACGCCCTTGGGCAGCCCGGTGCTCCCTGAGGTGTACAGCATGAAGAGCATGTCCTCGCTGCCCATGCTCTCTGGGGCGCACACAGGGTCCTCCTTGGCCATTTCCTGCAAGGGAGAAGAAACAAACAGCCCACCGAGGGCACTCAGCCTCCCTGGGAGCAGCACTTCCCCTCTGTGGCAGGACTTGGCACATGGGATTCAGAGTTCACCTGCTTTGACCTGCCCAAGTTCAATTCCAAATGTGGAAAGGCCACAAAAAAGGGTGGTGCTGTCGTTTGTGTTACAGCAAAGGTTTCAACATGCTTCTGGTGTTGGAGTTCTATCTTCCCAGTTAGTACTCAAGGTCATCAAATACCACAGAGGAACCCTGGACACCTCTAGGGAACCCACATTGAGAACCACAACCCGAGAAGCCTCAGAGCCATCTAACTTGATAATGACTCTCTTCCTCAAACTGTGCAAAGCGAGGTGACCCACCTGCTCCAGCGGGACGTCCAGATCCCCCATGTGGACCTTGCTGTCTGTCCTGTGAGCCACCAGGACATGCTGCACGGTGGGGCAGTGCTTCACAGCCTGGTCCACTATTTTCTTCAGCTCCACCACACGCCCACCCCGGAGTCCTTGGTTGAAGGTGATAACCGCCTTGCACTTGGCTAACAGAGACAACACAAACATTTCTGGTCAGTCTCCTCTCTGCTTTGATCCTCATAGCTCTGAGTCACACAGGACATCCCAGGCCTAGGAGTGTGACAGACTCAGTCCAATCTTGAGTAAAAGACTCAACGAAAAATGTGAGGAGCTGCCTGCTCTCCAGCCTTTGTGTGACATGAAGAAGCACCAGGCCTTTGCCCAGCTCTGAGGATAAGGGGAAGGAACCAGAGAGAAATTACTCTGAAGCTCAACTCTTCCTCCTTGAGTCAGCACCATAAAGATAATTTCCCAACCAGACTTCCACCTGTCTCTCCCATCTGCCGAGGAGTGAACCCCAGGAGAGGGGCCATCACACCACCTGCAGCAATCATGGTGGCAAAGAAACACAGAGAGGCAGAGACTTAGAAATCTGGACAAACAGAGGCCAAGCCTGAAGGTGTCTCGTGTGGCTAGGCCCTGTCTAGAGTGACCTGTGGGCTAAGAGCCTTCACTGTACAGAGATCAGAAGCCACACGCCCTCATCTGACTCCAGATCCCCGAAGATAGTCCACACCTTCCCTCCTCGGGATAGAAGGCTTGCAGCTGTTGATCTGCGGGACCCTCCCCGGGCATGTCCAGCCTCATCTCACCCTCCACACTTCCCTTCCGCTGCACGGCACCTGCCTCCACTAGGCCTTCATGCTGCAGTCCTCCCCTACTCAGTCTGTGCCTCTGCCATTCCCTCCACCTGGAATTCTCCCTTTAAACCTGACTAAATTCAGTGCACTCAGATCTCAGCCCACAGAACAAATTCTCCTTCAGCCATGTGCCTCTCCCTATCAGCATCTGTCATTTGTCTGTGTGACATTTTATTAACATCTGTACTTTGATGGTCTCCACACTGATGACCGGGCCCCCAGGAAAAAGGATCAAGGAATTCCAGGGTTCCTCCCTCCCGAGGCCCGCCTCCTCACCATCTTTGATCCTCCCAGCTAAGGACTCCGCACTGAAGCCAGCAAAGACGACTGTGTGGACAGCTCCGATCCTGGCACAGGCCAGCATTGATGCCACAGCCAATGGGGACACAGGCATGTAGATGGCAACACGGTCCCCACGGTGGACTCCATACCTCTTCAGCGTGTTGGCCAGGCGGCATGTGGTCTCCAGCAGTTCCCTGCAGCACAGGGAAGAGAAAGCCATCAGAGATGGAGGAGGGCCAGAATACAGAACAGTTTGGGGTGGAACAACACTGCAAATCGTGTGCCGTATACACTCAGGCCAGTGCCGGGATAACAAGCTCTTGAATACTTACTGCATAGAAAGCACTTTTCCAGAAAAAGCAAAGTTTTTAACACTTGCAGATTGCTACTAGCAGAGATTCCCTGCCACATTGCTAGGGTGATAAGTCTCTCCTTAAGTCCACTTAGGGCAAACAGGAGCATAGGGGAGCCACAGTGATGCCATTTTAGAATTGATTCCATCTTAAAGCTAGCAAGGCACATTCCTTGCCAGTCACCAGCTACAGTCGTAAGATGTTTACAGATGAGGAAGCAGCTTAATACCTGCAAAGACAAACTCTTGCAACAGCAGAATATCCATATGTACCATTACATATTGTATCACATATGGTTTTGTTTTTTTTTTTTTTTTTATGATACAGAGTCTCACGAAAGCACCCAGGCTAGAGTGCAGTGGTACAATATCGGCGCACTGTAACTCCGCCTCCTGGGTTCAAGAGATTCTCCTGCCTCAGCCTCCTCAGTAGTTGGGACTACAGGCACCCACCACCCACAGCTAATTTTTGTATTTTTAGTAGAGACGGGATTTCACCATATTGGCCAGGCTGATCCTGAACTCCTGAGCTCATGATCTGCCTGCGTCCGCATCCCAGAGTGCTGGGACTACAGGTGTGAGCCACCGGACCAGCCGGCAAAGATGATTATAGGCCTGCTTTGATGTACTTACACACTAAAATGCCCAGGATAACTTTCTTTCAGTCAACAAAGTAATAAATGTCACCTTGTCAGCCTACCCGCAGGGAACCATAGCTTAACTTTTACATAGATAAGACCTCTATATAAGAAAAACAAAAAACAAAGGCATTCGCTTCTTGCTGAGGATGCCCTACTATGTAACTGAGTAGCTTTCAATAAACTATCTCTTCTCACTGCACTTTCCACTCGCCTTGGATTCCTTCCTGGTGAGATCCGAGAACCCTCCCTTGGGTCTGGATGGGGATCCCCTTCTCCAGGAGCAGTTTCTCAGGGACGACAAGTGTCTGAAGCATAGATCATTATGGTTCGAAAACTTCTGAAAACGTTGCCCTCCAAAAGAAAGACTGATCTCATAAGACATTTAGTTGAGAAACGACAGGTCCCAGATTTCTGAATCAACACAAGCCAGGGGCACCAAGCAACGTTCTCAGTGGGCAGGGCCCCAGGCCCAGATAGGGTGGACCCCAGCTCTGTAAAGCCACAGTGAGTCGGGAGGGAAGGCGGTAGGCAGGGCAGCCACATCTCCCTGCAGACCCGAGACGGCATGGGCAAGTAGAGCAAGGAGCCAGGCTTTCACCCCAAGCTAGGGCACCATGGACGAGGGGAAGGGAAAGTGCTGGACACAAGATGGGTGAGGGGCATCCCCGTGGCCCCCATGTTCTCTGCCACGTTGCCCACGTCTACATGGCGTGGGTGCACTTCCTCTCTGGCCACTCTAGGTCCTAGCACCAGGTTCACCCGCCAGTCAGGGCACTGCATCTCTCTGGGCAAGCGGATCGGCACTGACACCTGACCCAACCTGGTGCAATCAGAGTCAACCATACTGAAACTGGGAGCACTGGAGAGCTGCCCACTCGCCGGCCGCGCAGCGGCAAGTGGAGGAAGAAGCGATCCCAAGGTGGTTTTTTCCTTCAGGCGCCTCATCCCTGTGAATCTGGACCTGGCAGTTGCATTAACCACTTTCCCACTCTTAATGTACTGATTTTAATTAATTATTTGCAACAAAAAGAGCTAACACAGAAGGAAGAATGAAGGGAAGCCAAGGCTGCTTCTCTCTGGGCGGGCCAGGCCACTAGCTGGAGACCCCTGCCCTCTGCAGGGTCCCAGAGAACAGATCTGCCTCAGGCTCACAAGGCCCCTGGCAGCGTGTCTGCACAGCTTTCCCTCTGTTCAAAGGGTAGTCAAGGAAAGTGCTCCCAGGAACAGTGAAGCTCAACATTCCGGGAAACCACAGCGGAATGAAAATGAGCGCTCCGCATCTCAGGCAGGGGCCTCAAGGAGGCCTTTGTTTCTTCCCAAGGCCATCTGCAGAGGGGACCACACGAGAACCAGATCGCAAGGCCAGCCTGCAGTTCTCCCTGCACCCAGCACGCCTGCCCAGCCAGGCTCCAGCTGCCTCTTCCGTAGGATTTCATCTTTCTCCTTCAGGCTTTCAGAAGGAGGACAAGGACGCTATTCAGTGGTGCCCTCCCCCACTACCTTTTGCCAAGGTTTATGATAAAAGACAGAACACTCTCCTGGAAAACCCCCAACACCAAGCTCTACAGAATCTAGGGCTCAGAAACACTCCTGCTACTCCAGGGAGGAGGCTGGGATTGCCTGTGACTGGCTGAAGAGGAAGCTGTCGTCCATAGCACAGAAGAGTCACTCAACATCTTCAGCCAGACTCCGTTTTCATAGTTCTGAGAGCTTAAGCCTCACTACTAGGAGACATGAATGCTTGAATGTATGCTCACCAGTCAATGGTGATGAAATTCAGTTCCTGTTGTGCAGATGGAGGGCAGCAATCTGAAGCCAATAAAGGACACTGGACCGTCCCCACAGAAAGGCCTAGGGTAGATTTCTGTAGTAGCTGCCTAGGCATGGGGGCTTACCTTTCTGAGCTGCCACGTGACCGTCTGAGAAACAGCAAGCACCCTCCACCTTGTACAGTCGTCACAAGTATTAATTAGAAGCAAGAATGGCTTGGAACTCTGCCAAACATTCACTAGGTATTGTCTTTCCCACCAGAGGGAAACTCAGAAATCTCTGTTTGAAATCATTTTCCAAAATGACAAAAATCAGCTAACTCACTTCAGTGAATTCCTAAGATGTGAAAAATCCCATTCTAGGCACCTTGGCGTTGAGTGGGGTGTTTGCATTGGAGAAAGGAATTGACAGGGAAAGTGTCCTCCAGGAGCGCAGCTACAACGGGGAAATGACGGCACATGTGAAGGTATGCAGGGCACTGAGCAGCTCAGCTTGGTGGTGCAACCATTGGGGGCGGCACAGAAGGGCAGCAGGAAGAACTTTCTGGATGAATTGGCTATTGGGAGGAGGACTGAGGCAGAAAGAAGAGTGGTGACTTCTTCCCTTTAGGGGCAGAAGTCACCCAGTCATTGGAGCTGGACAGCTAAATGACAACCTAGGGAGGGTCTAGAGACCAGGGTTCCCTGGAGGACTGAGGGGCCTCAATGTGGGCCCAAGAGCTGCAGCTGAGTCTGGTGAGTCCCACACTTTTGCTGCTGAGTCTAGAGGACAGGCTTCTGATAAAGGATTTGATCCAAGTAAATCTCAGAGCTCTGTCCCTTCCTGTTTTCTCTGCCAAAGTCATAAATAAACATTTAAGTGGAAAAGATCCTTGGACGCCATGCAGTGCAGCCTCCCTGGGGTTCTGAAATCTGGCAGCCACATTCCCACCCACAGCAGTCCAGCCTCTGCTTAAACATCACACTGCCAGATCTCACCTCATGGGGCCACCTCTCTGTCACTTTAATAGGGAAACAGTCTACCAAAAATTGGACCAAGATTTACAACTCTTCAAATGCTACCCCTTAGTCCTACCCTTAGGCTTTTAAAGCTGCCCAGAATAAATCTAGTTTGTCAATGACAACCCTTCAGATTCCTGAATACTCCCCACCCCTCATCTTCTTTGAAACTTTTTCTCCCCTAGGTTCTCCAGTCCAGCTCTCCATGACCACACTCAAACTACCAAAGTTTTGGGGGTGTCTTCGTAGACACCCCACACTATCAAATGGACCCCCACATTCTCGTGGTGCCTGCCCAAAGCCAAATGTGGATACCCAGACCCTTGACCTCAATTCTATATTTAATCATGTTAATTAAGACCATATGGATTTTTTTTTTTTTTTTTTTTATACAGACTTTTGATATTATTTCCCATGCAAGACAGCAATTGCAAGATATCAGCTCAGCAAAACCTCTGCCTCCCGGGTTCAAGTAATTCTCCCGCCTCAGCCTCCCAAGGAGCTGGGATTACAGGCATGTGCCGTCAAGCCTGGCTAATTTTGTATTTTTAGTAGAGACAGGGTTTCTCCATGTTGGTCAGGCTAGTCTCGAACTCCTGACCTCAGGTGATCTGCCTTCCCTGGCCTCCCAAAGTGCTGGGATTACAGATGTGAGCCACCGCGCCCAGCCGACCATATGTATTTTTAAAATATCTGACAGGTGGCTCAAATTCAACATGAGGTCACTAACCTGCAACCTCCCAACTCCTAGTACACATAACAGATGCCCTTTAACTGGAGTTTTCTCACATTATGGTCATGGAAATGTTTTGTATTTTTTTAAAGCAGACTTTCCGTTTATCCCAATCTAATTCCATCTCAATTTCTCCCCATCTCTCCAGCTGACCTTTTTTTTTTTTTTTTTAAAGATGGAGTGTCGCTCTGTCACCCAGGCTAGAGTGCAGTGGCGTGATCTCGGCTCTCTGCAACCTCTGCCTCCCAGGTTCAAGGGATTCTCCTGCCTCAGCCTTCTGAGTAGCTGGGATTATGGGCACGAATTACCACACCTGGCTAATTTTTGTATTTTTAGTAGAAACAGGTTTCACCATGTTGGCCAGGCTGGTTCTGAACTCCTGACCTCAAGTGATCCACCCGCCTGGGCCTCCCAAAGTGCTAGAATTACAGGCATGAGCCACCACACCCAGCCGAATTTTGAAGCCTGGATATTAAAGTTTAAACTCTCAGTTTTCATTAGCAATATCCTCCAGACATACATTATTAGAAAATAGCAAACCCAGGTCTTCAAATCACTGAAAAATAAATATTGTCCAAGTAAGTGATCTGCCATCCCCCAAGTTCTCAGAAACTGAAAGTGTGTTTTTGGATATTCATGATTCCTCAGACTTCCACAAACCGAAATGTTACTGTTTCTGTATCAGAGCGCCAATGCAGCCACTCAGTGACGGTGCCTTAGAATACAGTTGCAGGAAACAGTGGCTTCCTCACTGCCTGCAGGATCCTCGTATGTAGCACCAGCGGGCTTCCAAAGTATGGGGACGTGCAGCTTTCTCAGTCACTAAAATGAGTTCGAGTTTTACTTTTAAGTCCAAGGAGAAATGTAACACTGTTGTTCAGGTACTGAGCAGGATATTTAAGTCTGTCTGTAATGTAGACTCTTCTGGGTCAAGCTTTTGGTGTGGACGAATGCAGGTGATGTGTACAAAAACACACATTTAGCCTCATGTTCCTGGCCTGGTGCCCAACACTAGGACAATGCTGACTGGCCTTAGGGAAGGAAGATTTATTGTCAACTCTTAACATCAACTGGAAATAACTTTTATCCAATGCTAAAGATATAATCTGACTGCAGGTAATTGTAACCAATGTGATAACTGCCTGAAGTCAGTACAAATGCACCCCGCCCCCACTCCCACCTTCGGAATTTAAAATTAGTCCAAAACAGGAAACAGCTGGTAACAGAGTTCAGCGAAAAGAGAGGAATAAATACGCTGTTATTTATTTATTTATCTTTCAGTCAGAGCCTGTTTCGTCATGAGGCATATTGAAAGTATCTTTTCCTCCTAGACATTTCCTGATGAGGGCCCAGGGTAAGTCAGTCCTGTGTGTGCTGTTATGTTTAAGAAACAAATTGAGGCTGGGCATAGTGGCTCACACCTTTAAGCCCAGCACTTTGGGAGGCTGAGGGTGGCAGATCACTTGAGGTCAGGAGTTCAAGACCAGCCCGGCCAACCATAGCAAAATCCTGTATCTACTGAAAATACCAAAATTAGCCGAGTACAATGCTTGCACATCTGAATTCCAGCTACTTGGGAGGCTGAGGCAGGAGAATTCACTTGAACCCAGGAAGTGGAGTTTGCAGTGAGCCGAGATCCCACCACTGCACTCCAGCCTGGGTGACAGAGCAAGACTGTCTCCAAAAAAACAAAGAAACAAATGGAGAATGCATGATTGTTTATTACCTACAATTATTCTGGCACTCAGTATTCATGAAATAAACACTAGCTAACAGACTTCTTCGTTATCCGTCAAGTACAGGGGCTGCTTGGGTAGAAATTTGGGTTTTGCTTATTGCCTTCTTCCTAGCATCTACCTACCTCATATAAGTCGCTCAATAAATATTTGTCGAGCAAATGCTCTGAGAAGCAAATGGGAAGGACCCCTCTCTGAGAAACCAGCCTGGATACTTTTTATTTTCTTCTGTCAATAAGGGAAGTAAACCGAGGTGATTGTGTTGTAAGTGAAGGCCTCTGATAGACGCAGAGTTTTTCCCCGGGCACAGTCAGGGGGCTGGAGGAGGTCAACTCCATGGTCTAGAGGCAAAACTTGAAAGGACACTCCTATGCTGTCTTTAGAATTTCATATTTTATTCAGCACGCTGTATCAGAAAGATAGAGGTGGTAAGAGAAGAAAGCATCAGCCTTAGGGAAGGGAAACCTGCTGAGGCAGACCCCTTCTCACACAGGAGGAGCGTGGAGGGCCACACAGGGCGTGGACAGCCAACTCGGGTCTCACAGACCCAGGCCTGGGGAACAGATTCCTTCCCTCCTGGCAGACTCCTCTGGCCCTGACATTACTGTAGCCAGCAACTCTCATTCAATGGTGGTAAGATTTGCTCACTCTGCTCCTTACTACCACTGAGAGAACAGAAGGCCAGGAAGTCAGCTAGCAGGGCTCATAAACCAAGTATGAAACTTCTCATGTCATTATTTGATTTCATGACCGTGACATTCAGCAAAGAGAAGCTGCAGTGAAAACATATACTGGCAGCCGCACTTGAACATGAATAGTCCCAGAGCTGCTGCTCACCAAGGTGGGCCCAGGCACTGCGAGGGCGCCCACGATGAATACTCCCAGAGCTGCTGCTCACCAAGGTGGGCCCAGGCACAGCGAGGGCCCCCACGAGACATGAGCTGAGTAGCCAGTAATGATGCCGGCTCAGCCAGTAACAAGATCACTAAAGCTGTGTGTGTTCTAAATTCCTTATGGAAAATGCAAGTCTCTTCCCTGAGGTTTTGCTAGACTCTATGGAAAGTACTGAACCCGCCCGCAAGTTTATCACACAGAAGAGTCTCAATGGAGGCCAAACAATGGCTGAACAGAGAGCAGGGTTCCCAGCACAACCCCCCACACCGCTGGGGCCTGAATTGTCTCACCTGTGAAATGGTCTAATAATAGGACCCACTACCAAGGTGGTCATGGAGAACCAAATAGGAAGTTGCAGGCACCTTTGAAGGTGACCTGTAAACAGCGGCCATAAAGACTGCAGAAAATACAAGACATGGGACAAGGAGCATTATTGAACACTGAAAGATCTTTAAGAAAGGCGAGCACATCAGATGCCTCCTTCTCAGGAGGCCAGATGCAAAATGCTAGGTTGCCTTATGCAAGCTTCGGTCTCCATGTCGCCAGCTCAGGGCACATGTGCCTCAGCTGTGCGAATGCCTTGCGTGAAGCCCTCACCTGCACAGCCCGCCTGCTGCATGTCCCCAGGGCAGGTGCTGAGGGCAGGAGTGCATCTGAGAAGGATGCAAAGCCTCCTACAGTTGGGGTTGCTGCCAGTCTGGGGGTTCCAGGCACTCAGCCAGAGGCCTGTGTTTCCAAAAGGCCAGAGGAAAGGCAGGTCCACCCAACATGCTCTGCACAGCCCACCGCCACCCACCGTGTCACCCTGTCACCGCTGCCTCTGCTGGCTACTCCAGCTTCTCCAGCCACGCTTGCCTCCCACTGCGAGCACAGGGAACCTCCCCTCCAGGCCCTTGGCCTTCTAGTTCCTCAGCATCCAGCGTAAGTTTCCTCCCCAAGCCCCTCCTCCCACCCACCCTCACCCCACCCCTGGTTCACAGCCCCATCCCGTGGAACAGGGACAGAACAGCTATCAAGCAAATGTCCTGTTCCCAGGGCTGCTTCCAGTGCTTCCCACGGAGAACCCGCCTAACTCTCACAATAGCCGGTGGGCTCCGAGCTCCCGTTCCCTTCTTCACTTTCCTGCTGAGGAAATTGAGGCACAGAGAAGTTGAGCCACTCTCTCAAGGCTATTCAGCTGAACGAGTCAAGACAGGATTGAAACCCATGCCAGGCTCCACTGGCCTTGCTGTCAGCCAGTTCCTCAGTAGCAGAGCCACTCCTTGCCTATTGCACAGGCTCCCAGATGTCAAAGATCAGCCATCTGCCAGTGCTATCATTATTTATGTAACATTTTTCTTGAGTTAGAATTCTAAGAATAAACCAAAGGCTCTGAAGCTGAGGCTGATTCTCTGTTCAAAAGGGAAAGTTAGCAATGGAAGTGCCAAAAGCCTCGACACTCATGGAGGTTCAATAGAGCCTTTTTTGTCACCAGAGTGGAGGACAGGGCAGAGGGTGGGTGTGGGAAGGCTTTTCCTTCCTCATTCAGTGTTTGGCCACCTGCCCCAGGGCATGCCTCCCAGTCACAGCCAGGTCAAATCCCACATCCTTAGCTTTTCTCTTCTCCTCTGACCAGAGCCCAGCATGCAGTCAGCTTCTAAGAAAACCTTATGGGATGAAAGTACCAGGCCAGACTCCAGAGAAGCTCTGTCCTCATTCCTGTTAACACCTGGTTTTCCCTTGGACCTCAGCACTTGGCCTTTGGCATGAGTCTTGTCTCCAGAAAGGAAGTTCTTTCCCTTCCAGACACAAAGCCCAGCTCACATGACTGCAGGAACCAGGTGTCAATGGCTGAAGAACTCTGGAGGCTCCTGCAGGCTGGCAGCCCAAGACAAGAGCACACTGAGGGACTCGAGCTCTGGAAGCCAGCCCGGAGAACAGCTGGTGCCCTGGCAGAACATTCACCCCCTGCTGACCAGGCTTGTTTACCTCCTGGGAGAAAGCCACAGAAGTGGGTTCTTTTCCTGGTGGAATTTGGAAAGGGATGTAGGTTTTCACATTCTGTACACATTCACTTTCCCCTGTGGTTAAAAAAAAAACCACAGGAGATTTTTTAGGTCCCGCTCCAGGTTTCCACGCCCCACATGCCCTCTGTTCCGTCTCTCTGGATGGCTCTACCAGAGCCCATTCAGCTACCACAAACACAGCACAACACGGGGCAGCCAACCTCACATAGAATGCTCCAGAGCCTGGACACCGGTTGGGGGCCCTTGTATGTCTCAGGCTTTCCTGGGAGTCCACAGAACCTTCCAGATTAACACCAGGAGGAGAGTAAGCCCTGGAGGGGAAGTTCACAGACACAGCCACACAGGTGGAAATCCAGAGAGCACAGCCACTTGGCATACCCGCCTCAGGCCCAGCGACTTTTCCTGCCTCTTGGCAGCAGCCTAGAGAAGCACTGAACTCCCACAAAGAACAGGAGGCTCCTGCTGCCCAGTGCTGTGCTGGGTAACAACCCGTGTCTCAGCAAAAGAAACTCTGACTTATAACATTTGCCAGTGATCACGGCGCAAATATTCCTACCACTGATTTTCGGCTCCTGATAGGACTGACTGGACAAGGCATTGGGAAGATGTGCACACAGAACTGCTCCGTGGAGAACGTTCGACACCAGCCCCAGCCCGGGAGCCTGCAGCCTCAAAACCCAAACCACCCAGCACCGGGGCAGCTGCCTCCTCTCTCCTTGCAGCCACATCCCAGAAGCTGCCCAGATCCCCCACCCCAGGCCGCCCTTAAAGTTCACTTGAACTAATTTTCAATTATTTGAAAATTAACTAAAGGGGAAATTGTATTATTAATAATTATTGTTAATAATTTATTATTTCAATCCTTTTATTTAATAATTATTCATTTAATGGTAAGTAATTGCTAATAAAAACTTGAACTGTTAATTTGGAAGGAAGGGGAGGAGCAAAGGCATGCATCTTTTTGAGTCCACCTCGTGTGACCTCCCGGCCACAGTTCCCTCTGACCCTGGGTTTAAGATGGCATGGAGGGTCTGCATAAGCTTGGGGCTGGGCTTCCATAGATGGCACTGCAATCCCGGTACAGTGCCAATCCTGAGAGCACACCCACACGCTCCCACGGCATCCTTGTCCCCAGGTCACTGCACATGGCCTTGCAGCTCATCCCTGTTCAAAGGCACTACCCCAGGGATGCTGGAATCCACACCAGGCTGCACACCCCTTCGGGAGGGGTGCCCTTCCACAAAAGTGGCCCTATTCACCGGGGAAAACATGCCAGAAACTGTACTAAATGTGAGCCTGGAAAACTGTCCCACAATTTAGTTGTCAAGTCCAAAAAGCTAATGGGTTTCTAATGTGAAGACAGAAGACTATTCTTGTTGAAAACGGGCTGGCCCACAGAGAAGCCACATGAGACAAGCCACCGTGGGTGAAATGAATACACCAGGGTGAAGACCAGAGCCAGTTCGTCACAGCAGACCTTGAACAGCTGTGGTGGCCTTTGCACACTGGAATGACTTTGAGGGTTTGGTCACCTGCATGAAGAGGAAGGACCGCCAGGCTCCATTCGAGTGGCCTGGGATCTGAGAAGGTACAGGTAGGGTCCTCTACCCTAACAGTGGGTGGTAGAGTCTAGGCAACAGCCCAGTCAGGCTCCACAATCCACCCGCTGGCCAGGCAGTGCCCGTACTCACCACAGTGTCTTCTCCCTCCACATCCAAGCCAGCCTGGCATCCTCCACAGGAAACACCCTTGCTCCCGAGATTCTGCCTATGAATCAGCTTGCATCAGACAGCTGCGCACGGGAGGCGAGCTGCTGCTCAGCTGCTGTGCAGAGTGTCTGGAGGATGCTGGATTTCCTGGGGCAGTCCCACTCACTGGGAACCAGCGGCAATGGTGGTATCCTGAGCCCTGGACCGAAGCTGCAGCTGTGTGTTTTGAAACTCTGCAGTGCCAGTGAGATCTCTGGAGGCCCTTCTGATTGTGCCAGAGGTCGGGGCTGAGGGTCCACCCAGAGGCTGCTCCTCCCACCTCCCAGGGATTTGGGAGCACCCTGCCTAAACTCCCTATCCGCTTAAAACAAGAGCGGTGACTTCCCTTTTCTGCAACTGAATCCTGACAGATTTCTGACAAGCCATTGCAGTGGCATTCCCAGGGATGCATTTTCAAATACAGATTCCCAGGGCCTTCCCAGAAACTCGGAACAGACCAAGTAGGGCCTGAGTACTGTTTCACTAGCAACCCTTCCCAGGGGATTCTGAGGCAAGGCCTGCAGCTGGAGATCACTGCTGTAAATTCCTACCAGAGTGATACAGTCACTGAAGCTGCCTGGCGATTTCCCCGGCGTGTTTGGAGACACGAGGAATTCCTGAAGATGTTCATGTCTAAGATCCTGCATGACCACTTCTGAATTCCCCGTCCATGTGGCTTCCCTCTCTTGGTCGAGGCTATTCCTTTACAGGCTTTGTCCATGTATAACCAGCAGAGAGTGGAACTGTGCTGGCCCAAACAGGGGACAGACACATCTGCCATATCTGCCAATGGTCCTGAAACCTCTCTCCAGGCTTCTTAAGAGAACTGGACTGGATTTATTGATGGGAGATTATCAAGACCCCACCCATCCCAACCCCCTACTGTCACCACATTCAGATGAAGTAAAGACAGCCATGGGGAGGGGCAGGAGAAAGAATGGTGGGAAGGCCCATTTTGAGAGGCCACCAGCACTGTGCCATCACCCCCCCGTCTGGCACCAGTAACTCCACAGCCTTTGGCAGCTGACTCTCGGCCCCTGAACCCTAAACAAAGGGTCCCAGAGTCCTCTGACACCATGAGCTCCTTCCTCCCCAGCTGGTGTCAGTGCCTGATGAGTGTCTGCTGGTCCTCTGGGGCTCCAGATGTCTGGGAGACATGGCCCTGGTCAGCAACAGGGCATCCTGTCTGCACGCAGCAGAGTTGAGCCTGGGCACACCAGGACGATGTTTATTTAGAAGTTTGTGGAGGGCCAGAAGCCTCAGCTGCAGAGCCCAGGGGTCCCATTCACACCTGAACCTCCCTTCTGATGGGACCGGAGACTCCTCAATACATCCACCAGAGCCAGACCTGGGGGACCTTTCCAGCTGCATGAACTCCCAAGTTCCTAAAGCTCTGGGGATACCAGAGTCCCCAGCTTTAAAAGTCAGGGTCCCAGGCAAATATCAATATGAACTGAGATCTTTGGTGTCAGCTTCTGCCCAAGGGCAGACCACGGAGGCAGGGTAAGGGCAGCAAAGCCAGACTGGACACCGAGGAGACACCAAGTGACTTGAGGAGGATGGAGGGTTGCTGCCCATCCATCCCAGGCATTGCATGCCGGCCTGTTACCAGGAATCAGGAGTTCCTGGGCCAGCTAGGTCTGGTCCATCCTCACCCCATTGCCATCCCCCACCCAAGGCTGCACTGGGCACCCTGCCACAGGGGCACTCACTACTGAATGGGCTTTGGTTTCCATTCCATGCACTGGACCCCACATCTAATCCATGGTGACACCTTCACTCTGTGTCTGCCTAGCAGGGGAGGAGGCAGTGTCGGGCAGGAACTCGGGAATGAAGATGTAGCTCCCCCATGGAGAAGGGATGGGGGTGAGCTGAGCTGAGCTGAGCTGCAGTTCTGGGCAGGTGAGAAGGTTTGACCCGCTGGCCTCTGTGCTACCCACACTGTGCTGGTGGGGACTGGACGTGGCAGGGCCGAGGGACCCCACAGTGCAGCCCACAGCAAAGGTCCGAGTCACTTACCTCCCCCCCGCCCCACCTAGTGCCTGCAGAAGCAGGAGGGAAAATGCAAAACAGGAGCCACAAAGCCATGTCCTGGTCCTCGAAGACTCATCTCCAGTGTGGCCCTCCCCCAAGGGAGGTGGTGCCCCCACCAGCCCACGCCCCTCCCCACCTCCTCACCATCACCCACTAGCTCCCACCCCTCCCCTTAGCCAGCTGTTCCTCCCCTCCCAGAACTGGGCCATCCCCAAAGCCCCTGCATGGCCGCAGGGGGTCACAAAAGCTGGGATGCAGCCTCATGGCAGGCATTTGCTTTCGTGTGTGCCCCTTGAGTTAAGCCTCGGTGCACTGTGTCCCAGATCATTCTCAGAAAGGTCCTGTCCCCATCAAAGAGGTCTCTGTGGACATAAAGAGAAGCTCCCTTAGTGTGGGTCACTGTGCTGCAATCTGAAGATGGGGCGTTTCTAAACTATGAAGTGCCAGGACCTCAGCGCCCAGGAGAATTCGACAGAGAGCAGGCAACCTATATAAGAAGACCCCAAACACTCCAGCAGCAGCAGCCGCAGCCTGGGGCTGGAGGAAAGGTGGATGCTGCTTTAAAACCAGCCCATCCCAAGTAACACGGGTTCGTTTCAGATTCCAGCTCTAGCATGCAGATTCCAGATCAAGCATCCCAGCCTGAGTGACTCAGAGGCTGCCCGGGCATCCTCCTCTCAGGTGGGGCAGCTAGGTAGGGACTCCATGGCTCACAACACCCTGAAGCCCCACAGACCACACCAACCTTGCCCTCTGAGACAGTCAGTGTGTCATGCACGGGTCAGCAGGACGGTTCTCCCACAGCCTTCCGTGAGTTAGGATCCTCCCCCAGCTGCCCTGATGTTTTGATAAGGGAATATGCTCACTAGGGTAATTAACTTGGGAGTGAGCAGAAGAGCAAAGGGCAAGGGTCACCCACTAGGGACACTAGGAGGGGACACATTTCAGCTGATGCACTTGTCCTCCCAGGCAAAGTTCCCCTGAGTATCATCGCACCCCTGAAAGCACCACCCACCCGCTCCCGGCCCTAGCAGCCACAGGGCCACCCATGTCCTGCCCTTCTTCAAATCTGAAACCTGGCCTTTCTTCACGTGGCCCTGACCTGCAGCTGAAACAGACCCTCATCCTCCAGACACGCCTCTGGCTTTCATCCCACATGTCCCTCCCCACGCCTGGCAGACCAGTGGAGGAGAAGCGTGATTGCATTTTGCAAATGAGAAAACCAAGGGTCAGAGAGGTGGAGTGATGGTCTCTAGGTCCACAGCCAGGGTCAGGGTGGGCAGGGCACAGCCTCCCACCACCACCGATCCTGGCCCCTGGCCCCTCCCCCTGCCACGTCCTCACCAGTCTGCCCCTCCTACTTTCATCACACTTCCCCTTCCTCTGCCTCTCAAAACTCAACCCTCCCCAAAGCTTTCTCTAGCTGTGGAGAGAGTTGTGAGAGAACTTCCTGCTTCCTGGTTCCCCCAGGGACCAGCCACTTCTGTGACCTCCCTAAATGGCTGTGTTCAAAGACATCCAGGGCCAAGGACAGAAACAAGCCTCTCAGAGAGGTGGGCCCAGGCTCAGTCCCCACCCCACCACAGCTGGAGTGTGTGGCAGCTCCCTCTCCCTAGGGGGAACAACCAGGCCCGTCCTGCACAGCCCTGCGGGCCTCCGCATCAGGTGCCAGGCTACACAGATTCGCAGTAAAGCCCCATTCCCATCCCAGCACACCCAGGGAGAAAGCCTTCTCTTAGCCCTCGGGGACTCTGAGGCAGGTGGGGTGGGGGAGGCCTGACATTGACATCCCCTCTGCTCCTCTGATCAGGGCTTCTCGCTGTACACAACCCCACGCAATAAAAAGGCAAGGATGGAACAGCCACAGAAATCGCCCCCACCAGCGGGAGTTTCCACAGGGGAACAGCTCCCAGACCAGTGAGTGATTCCTGTGCTTCCACACATACTCGGGGCCCAGCTCTGCTCCTCTGTGTTTCACACACGCCCACCAGCGCTGGAACCCTGGGGTCATCAAATCCCTCCTTTTACAAATGAGGACACGAAGGCCCAGAAGGATAGGTCTAATGCCATAGGACAACCAGAGCTAAAACCTGGTCCTCTAGCTTAAGACGCTCTCATTTAAGCTCAAGTTCAAGTTCACACCCCTCTATAGAGACCCTCAGAGAAGAGGTTCACTCATTCAGAGCCTCTGCAAGCACCTGCAGCCTGGCACCCACAGCCTGGTCTCTCCTCTCTGGGGGGCACACCTACTGGCTGAGAAGATCTGGACCTGCACAGGGCCTCAGGACCCTTCCAGGGTCCAACCCCAGCCTGGAAATTCCTGCCCTAGGCTCCAGGCAGGGAGAAGCACACCAGTTAGGCAGTCTCAAAGCCTCATTCATCTACCTGGGCCACCACCGCCTCTCCAAAAGAGAGGAACTTACATTTCTCCACAGGGCCACTCCCCAGGGTCTCTAGAACCTGCCCACGTGAACAACAGTGTGAAGGGCAATCTTCTAAAACAGGCACTGGCCGGGCGCGGTGGCTCACGCCTGCAATCCCAGCACTTGGGAGGCCAAGGTGGGCAAATCACTCCAGCCCAGGAGTTCCAGACCAACCTGGGCAGCATAGCAAGACCCCATCTCTACAAAAAATAAAAAATGTAGCCAGGCTTGGTGGCACACACCTATAGTCCCAGCTACTGGGGAGGCTGAGGCAGGAGAATCACTTGAGCCCAGGAGGTTGAGGCTACAGTGAGTTGTGATAGGACCACAACACTCCAGCCTGGGTGATGTTTTTAAGGCCCTGTCTCAAAAATAAATTAATTAAAATAAAGTAAAATGGGCACCGCCAGAGAAGTGCAGGTAGATAGCCAGAAGGAGCCACTGCCTGCCCAGAGTGCTGTCTGGCCCCGCAGCCTCCGGCAGGCACTGTTCCGCTCTGGGCTTGTGGCCTGCTGCTCCACCATGGGAGAAGGGCTGCCTCGGCTGGCTCTGGGCAGAGGAAGGCTGGCAATGGAGCTGGGACCCTGGCCCCGGGTGGCAGAATGCCACCGGGGAGATGGGAGCAGATGTCCCAGGCTGAGCCCTTCACCTCCCGATGGGAAGTGAGTACCGCACTTATGAGCAAGTGTGGCAAAACCTCGGCGGGAGAGGTGCTCCTCCTTCCCGAGCCCTGCAGCCAGCCGGCAGCACGAGACCCAACCTCACTGCCCAGTTATGATGCTGAAAACAGCTCTGGAACCTAGTGAGTACTCCACCAGCATCATCATCATCATGGCTATTCTTACTTGCTACTGCGTTCAGGCTGTCATCTCCCTGGGCTGACACTGCAGTCATCTACGTTGTGATAACTACCCGGGGTGTACAGATGGGAAAGTCACACCCTGGGAGATTCTGGAGCTGCACAGCGTCACCGGCCAGCAGCAGGATGGTATTGAACTAGAACTAGAGCATGCCTCTTTCTGCTGACCCTGTACCCCTGAGGACCTGGGGAAGCAAGGACTGCAAATGCTCTGCTTGTAGGGCAAAGGCCATGGGCACCCGTCCCAGGGCTGCATCTGCCTGTGCTGACCCAGGATCACCTGTGCGTAGGGTCATGGTAGGGTGAGAGTCGGGAGGTTTCCCAGGGCTACATCTGCCTGTGCTGACCCAGCGTCATCTGTGCATAAGGTCACGGTGGGGTGAGAGTTGCGAAGTTTCCCTCGCCAGGTCAGCTGGCATTATAACACACAGACTTCCCAGCCACCTGCAAGCTTCCTGCATCGCTACCAGCGTCCCAATCTCTACCAGCCCCACAGGGTTTCTTTAAAGGGCCCAGGCGGCAAGTCTAAACATTGATCTTCCAGCCAAGGAGGCCTGCGACCATCCTGGGCACCTTGGAGGCCACCACACAAGGCCCGTGGGCAGGAAAGCATTGGGTTCAGTGGCAGTGACCTGTCTGCTGGCAGGACAACCAGCACCAGTGTCTGTGGACTTTCCTCAGAGAAGGGAAGAATAAAACCTCACATCAGAAACCTTACATGACCAGGACAATAAGGAACTCAAGCTGCAATTACAGGTAACACTTTTTCACTCAAACAGTAAATAGAAATAGTCACCTGGTACTAAGCCTGGCTGAGGTCTGCAAAACCATTTTGGACAACATCTGTTTATTTTTATTTTTATTTTTATTTTTGAGATGGAGTCTGCCTCCGTCACCCAGGATGGAGCTCAGTGGCGCAATCCCGGCTCACTGCAATCTCCACCTCCAGGTTAAGGCGATTCTCCTGCCTCAGCTTCCCAAGTAGCTGGGACTACAGGCACACATCACCACACCCGGCTAATTTCTGTATTTTTAGTAGAGACGGGGTTTCACCATGTTGGCCAGGTTGGTCTCGAACTCCTGACCTCAAGTGATCCGCCCGTCACGGTGTCCCAAAGTGCTGGAATTACAGGTGTGAGCCACCACGACTGGCCCCGTTTATTTTTATAGACAGAATAATAAATATTTTGCCAGGGCCATTTCAGTGCCATGAACCTGACACTGTTCTTAACTTCCACAGGCTGGCTGCGGTCCTGAGAATTCTCACATGGTTTATGTTTAACCACATATCTCCACAGGCCTCCAGCCCTGCTCACAGACTGAACCGCTGTTTGGCAAGCACTCAGCATGCCCACAGGCAGCATCCAGCAGAGGGGGCGTAGCGCACAGCCCACCTGCCCCAGGGTCCAGGCACCCCTGAGAGACTGATGGAGGCACTTGGGGAGTGCCATGGTGCTTAGGGGATGACTGGCGCTTGGGGGGTGCCATGGCTGGGCCCTCCCTAATGGACCTCCAGGTGTCCAGTTGGCTCCTTCCACCCCACCCTCTGAGAGAGGGTTTTCATCTTTAACTGAAGAGCAAATACCCGGACAGCAGCTTCAAGTTCCTTCTCAGAAGGAGGTTTGTTCGCAGGTGAATGGAGCTGGGCCCACCGTGGCGAGGAGCAGCTGCAGCAGCCTGGGTTTTCAGAGCCCCCTGCACTCCAGTGCCAAGGGGCCACCTGGGGGCTCGCTCAGTTGTCCAGCGGGGCCTGAGGCTCCCAGACAGCAGAATACTGCTGGTCTGTGGGCCACACGGCGTCTGCAACCAGAAACTAGACATAAGAAATGGATGCTGTAGAGGCTGTGAGTCTGGCCAGTGGGGGAGACAGGTCAGCAAAGGAGCCCTGGCCAAGGCTGGTGGAGGCTGTGATGGGCCTGAGGGCTCCTGGGGGTCTGAGGGAGGGACGAGCAGGACCGGCCCACCGGAAGCTGCCGCAGATCCCCTGGCATGACTCATCTGCATCCAGAAGTCAACGTGAGCACAGTTTTAGCAAGTTTGGTAAATTTGGTCTGTGATAAAATTGGAGTTCAAGAAACAAACAGGAAACTACAAGTGCCTTGTCACCCCCCCCAAGTCATCCGAGTGGCAGGGCAGTGACCACTGCTCTCAGGCCGCCCCGTGCGGACCTGCCTGTCGGAATGCTCCTCCTCCACGTCCCCTCACTCCTGTTTCCCAGCCACATGCACCTCCTCACTGCTTCGGGGCTCCTGCCCCAGATCTGCCCTATCTCCTCAGGGCTGTTTGTCTTGGTCCACAGGACCTCCGCTGAAACGTCACCTCCTCCAAGAGGCCTTCCTGACTCTTCGGCTCACAGTGACCACTCAGCCATGCTCTGCCATGTGCTTGGGGATTGTTTGTTACTGCAACATACCCCAGCCGATACTGACATGAAGGCACCCAGTGAAGACTTCCTGAGTGATTGGACAAGAAGAGCCTGGAGCCGCCTCCAGGAGAGTAATCATGCTCGATGATTGTGTGCAATGGGGACCTAGGAACTCACAGTTTAGGGGCAAAGTGGGCCTGAGGCATCTCTGTAAGGGTAAGGTGAGTCTCAGGCAAAGGGGGTTTGCATGGAGAACCAAGGTGCTGACCGACACAGCAGCCCCGACAAGAAGCAGACTGGGGAGGGCCGGGGAAGGCCAGTACAAACCCCTCAACGCACACAGCATCTTCAGATGCACGCTTGGCACCTAGAAGCTGCTTAAGGAATCAAAGACTAAAAAGATCAGCTTAAAAACAAAAAGCTCTTCCAAAGATGACTTTATTTATTATCCCACCCTCCGAAGGCGCTGAGAGTGTGGCCAGGCAGGCTGGACTGGCTTTTACTGTGTTTCATTCTCTTTTCCTGGATAAGAGAGTATTTCCAAAGCCAAAATACGCCCCCTGAGACTCGGACAGCCCCTCCCCAGCAGCCAGACTCAGCACAGAGGCCCGGGCCGGGTGCCTCCCTCACACCTTGAACATTCGTGATGCGGGTTTCAGAAGACCCCATTCCTTGAGTGAGAATCTAAAGACCCTAAGGGCCGCCAAAGTGAACAAAAAGGCCAGGCCTCTATCCAAGCCGGGTAACCCTGCTCTGTCAATGGGCCCAGCACGGGCGTTTGGTAAGTTGTCCCCAGACAGAGGGGAAGGCCCAGGCTGCCACCAGGCGTGGAGGCCACGAGGGCTCACAGTACCTGTAGGTGATCCTCACTTCAGTCCCAGGTTCGTCGCGCTCCCAGATCAAAGCAATGCTCTCGGGGGACTTCTGAACATGCTGATCCAAGCAGTTGACTGTACAAAAAGAAGGTTTGCAGATATTACACGTGGTGCTTTTAGAGTGAGAATTCGGCCAGGGTAGGGGGTTGACAGGGGTCTAGTTTGCTATGGCTTTCTCTGCTCACACTGACAAGGACCTGTCCTCATCAGTGATGACGTTTCTACCTCTTTGCAAGGAGAAGGGTAAACAAATACGATCTCAGAGGTACAGGTAATGTCCTGCAAATATTCTGAAGTGGTCGCTTCACACCAGTGGACCCAACCCTGGCTGCATATTGGCATCTCCTGTGCCATCCCCAGAGACCCTACCCAATGGGCCTTGGGCTTACAAAGTTCCCTGGTTGGTTCTGAAGTACAGCCAGAGCTGGGCACTGCAGTCTGAGCTGCTGGAGAGAACACTCAGTGCAAACAGGTCGTTTCTGTTTCAGGGCATGGCTCCTGCAGTTCCCAAGTGCCCAGTGCTGACCGGCCCCCAGGTTAGAGGCGCAAGAAGGGACAAGGACCCAGCTCCCCAACGTGTTCACCCAGTAAACCAGCTTTGTTCCAAGAAGTGGCTTGGAACAAAGACTCTGCACCCAGTAAATCAGCTTTGTTCCAAGAAGTGGCTTGTGATGGGGAAATGTCCTCCTGGTTTTCCAGAAGGCTCTGCTCCCCTCCCTCTCCATTACCCAAGCTTCCATCACATGACCGGCTGGCAGAAACAGGTCAGCTCTGCAGCATACCCTGAGCCTGAGGATTAGCAGCAGGGGGCTCCTCCGCTGGCAGGCTAGTCACTACTCATTTGATTCCAAAGGTGAGTCCCTCCGGCAACCCTCTAGCCAGCTCTCCTTACTCACTGGCCCATCAGTGGGTCCCCAGGCATGCAGAGACTTGAGCCTCATGAGTGGCTCTGGGGGCAGCCACACCTGGCCACCTGATCTCTCAGGGTCACCCCTGTATCCTGTTAGTAAATTATACCTCAAAAAATGTAATCAATGAAGACAGATGTCAGGAAAAAATTACTAATACTGGTAGCAGACACAGGAAAGTCTTTGAACTACTATTAACAGAAAAATAGTAGAGAAGAAAAGCTCAAAAAATAGAAGAAAATGAAAACAACAAGACAAACTAAGAAGGGGCTCTGTGGCAGACCCGAATTTACACAAGGCACCCGACGTGTGTGTGTGTGTGTGTGTGTGTGTGTGTGTGTGTGTGGCCATGCTAACCTCTGTTCACTGTGGTCATGCAGGTGCAGCATTAACCCCACAATGTTTTTCTATTGGGCACTGTCTCAGGAGCAAACAGAAGGGGCATATAACCCTGAGATGGTTTCACTCAACCAGTCCTGGGCACCAGTCCTGATCAAGGCACCACACTGAGCACCAAGGGAAATGCCAGGGCAGATTCACAGCCCCTGCCATGGGTGCAGGAGACAGGCGCAAACAGAAGAAACATGCAAACGTGACCACAAGGTCGGCGGTGGCAGGCTCATAACACTTGTCCAAACAGAGTGATGGAGCTGAACTCACTCTGGGAAGGCAAACCCTAGGAAGTTAAGAACAGCCTGGGACTGAAACAGTAATTACGGCAAGAGTTTCCACTAGGACCATGCCCCAACCACCAGTATCTCCCATTGCAGATGGGAACACCAACGCCGGAGAAGTGAACCTGCCTGCTCAAGGTCACACAGGACAGAGCTGGATTCAACGCGGGCAGATTGGCTCCATAGTCTGTCCCACCCCCCTACCTTCCAAAGTCACCCAATAATAACAGTCCAGTTCTTCACCAGGCAGTGAAGAACTGCTCTATGCCACAAGTGGGAAGAAGGCGAGCTTTGCCAGCAGTGGGGGAAGAAGCTTATGAATCAGGCTTGGTCTTACAGACGGGGGAGACAGAACAGTTGCGAACGGTGAGGCCAATTCAGGCAGGCGAGAGAAACATGTAAACCCTGAAGGAGATGGAAAAACAATGCGGCTGCCAGGGAGAAAAAAACATCTCGGGTGCAGCAGATATTAACCAACTTGGTCCCTAAGCTGAGTCCAGCGCAGAGATGTGCTGCTCACCCTGACTAGGGTGTGCGGGTGTATGTGTGCAGATGTGTGTGTGTGTGTGTGTGTGTGTGTGTGTGTGTGTGTGTGTGCAAATCCAGTCCAATATTTAAAAATCAAGAGCTTTCACATGAAATCCATGAACTTCCGGCTTCTGAACAATCAGCAGAAGCCTGTCCCTCCACAGAGGGTCCTATGCCCCGCTGCCTGCCTGTCACCTCCAGCAACTCTGGACAGCTATGACAAGCCTAGGAATGCCCAGCTAAGGGTCGACACTGGCTGTAATCCCCCCGGGAGCTGGTCACCAGTGCAAACCTTCAGCCCTACCCAGACCTGCTGAGTCCCAACCAGCCTCATAAGAAGCCCCAGGAGATGTGAACCCATGCTCGCACCTGGGAAGCTCTGCCCGATACACTTGATCCACTCCGAATTTGATCCTCAACCACCCCCCCAGAAGAGTGGCCTGCCCAGGTGTAGATGAGCAAACACTTCTGGGTGGCCAAGCGACCTGCCCAAGGCCCCAGCCAGGACGAAGCAGGAAGAGATAGAACCACGCTGGACACTTCACCCTGGCATTTATCTCATCGCCTCACCTGCTCCCACAGCAACCAGAGTACAAGGACACTCTTCTCAGAGAGAGTGACTGCCCGACTTCGAAGAGGCCCGCAGAGCCTCCCAGCCCAGCAGGACATGCTGCACTGTTTTATACCAAGCAGGAAGGCAGAGCCGAGGAAGGTGGAGAGAGGCAGGTCAGCCCCAGATAGACACCACCCAGGTGCGGCTGGGTGGCCCGTGAGATCAGCCTCGTGTCCCTGTCTTCCCAGGGCTTACAAGTGGCCTGAATCCAGCAGATCAGAATGGAACCCCAAGTACAGTGTGGCCCAGGTGCCCTCCACACAGGCAGAAGGTGCTCAAAAAGTAGCCTCCAAGGCCCCCACTGGCCTGCCTCTCCCTGCTGGCCGGGCCACATCTGGTGAGCTCCCCTGCCCTGGGGCCTTTGCTCCGGCTCCTCCCTGCCTGGGGCGCTGTGCTCTCCTCAAAGCTACGCTGTGGGTCACAGCCCAAGGCGCTAACTCTCCCCAGCACCTTGCTGCCCGAGACCCTGCCCATCCGCTAACCCTGCCGGAGGCTTGCTGCCTCCTGCACTCCCGTGGGCGAGGGCCAAGTGTCCTGCTCAGGTCTGGGTTTGGGTAGCCTAGTCCAGAGCACAGAGCCGAGGAATGGATCAGTTGCATCCTCGAGCCGGAGGGGCATACTGGGGTATAACTGGCACCAGGTGGTCCCCCCAAGCCCATGGGAGGGGGCAGACCTCTTCTTGTCTGTGACTACATCTCTCAAGTAGAAGACGTTCTTTTTTTGGTCCAAATCAGCTTCTCGACCTTGAGTGCTATCAGAAGTCCCCAGAGGATGTGTTAGCTGCAGCCAGTGTGCTCCGCCCCTGCTCTGAGCATCTGTGTTTCTAATAAGACCCTAGCGTCGCAGCCGATGCTGGTCCTGGGAGCCGACTCTGACCACGTGTGCACATGGACTTAGATGCACATCCGCTTTCTATGCAGATGCCAGATTTCCAAGGGTTTTCTTTTTCCTTTTGGGATTGAGGCGATTACATACATTTGCCAGCCTCATGAGCCACTGGCTGGCAGCCTGGAGTCACCACTAAAATGAGGGTCTAAAGTCCAGCCCCTGTCCAACCACTCACCAACCACAAACAATGCACATATCATTTAATGCAAGCCCATTTCCTAATCCATGGAGTGGGTACAATGACCCCTGGTCTGCGTGGGACTGGAAAGATTAGGTGCCAAGTGATTGTTTCTGGTTGTGGGTCAGATGGAGTCACGGTGTCCCCCAGTAACACAAACGGAACAATGCTCCCTCCACCAGACTTTGTTCTGGCCGCCATGGCTGGTGCTCAGATGGCACGAGCACCTGGAGAAAGCTCCGTGTGGGGCCTGGGGGGATAGTGGCCTTAATACCCCATGTGCACATGGCTCTTAGCATATAGTTATGGTTGCTGCTAGTGCTTCAATTTCGGGAATGAAAAGGAGGAAAGGAGCCAGAGGAAGGGGGCAAGAAGGTGAGGAAGGATGGAAAAGAGGAAGGAAGAGGGAAAAGGAGGGAGGAAGAAAAGAAAGTCAAAAAAAATTTCTGCCCAAAGAACTGGGCAGTGGGACAAGAAAATTCCATTTCTCTGCATTTCCAAGAAGAGCTGGGCAAGGAGCTACGGCAATTTAAGGTGTAGCTGAAACTCCACCTCCTATTCCCAGCCTTTCCCAAGTTTTCCAGCACATGATGACCTGTCCTTGCCCTCTCAGTGGGCCAGGACAGGTCCTTGCCCAGAGGTCCTTGCCATCTCACACTGCCCCATGTTGCCCAGAGTTCCCATTACAGGACACAATGCCACTCCCCAAGGGCGGGGACTGTTTCTCTAAGATTCCTTTATCATGGCGATCAGGCTTGGGAATTACATCACAACTCCCTTCTCACCCCAGTGTGGACTTATTCATTTACTGACTTATGGTTCATGTCCTCTTTAGAATGTGGGCTCTGTGGTACTGAGCATTTTCTGGATTATTCATTGCTATACATGAGTTGGAGCCTTTATTTCCACATCTGTGCAATGGGACCACTTCACATTGGTGCAGTGAAGATGAGACAGCCATGCAGAGCAGAGGGCCGGCCAGCCAGGGTGCTCCATCTGGCTCGCAGATGCCCAGGGCCCCGCCCAGGGCCTAACACAGTTGCAGGCAATTAGCCAATGCCTGTGGCGGGGGCAGGGGTTTGGTGTTTCGTTGTAAATGGCACTATAAGAGCGTTGGCATCATAAACCTGACACACACGTAGAATTTTCAAGAACTCTTGTTAGTTGTTTAAATACATCCCTCACACGCACACACCCCAACTGAAAGTGAACCCAGCATATGGAAATTCAGTTTCAATAGGGAGTTACTATGTTACTATTCACAAAAGGATTCACGATGGGTTTTCTTTTTATTCCTTTTCTTTTTTTTTTTTTTTTTTTTTGAGACAGGGTCTCACTCCATTGCCCAGGCTGGAGTGCAGTGGCATGATCTCAGCTCACTGCAACCTCCACCTCCTGAGCTCAAGAACTCCTCCCACCTCAGCCTTCCAAGTAACTGGGACTACAGGTGAACACCACCATGCCCAGCTAATTTTTGTTTTTGTTTTTAAGAGATGCGGGTCTCACTGTGTTGCCCAGGCTGGTCTCAAACTCCTGGGCTTACACAATCCGCCCACCTCAGCCTCCTAAAGTACTGGAATTACAGGAGCGAGCCACAGCGCCTGGCACACAATGGACTTTCTTTTAATAGCAATCTTCCCTGGCATGCTTTGAGATATTACATCAGTCACAAAAATTGTTTTGGACGATTTTCCAAAACATCTGTTATTTAAAGTAAGTCATGCCCCTGACAGCTAGGGAGGACTTGGGTTCCTCGAGAGGGTCCTCCTCCTAAGATTAGGGGTTCCATTTTCACGTAGAGTTCCCTGAAAAACCTTAGAAAAGTTAATTTAATCACTGGAATCACTGGGAGGGAAATGAAGCACGGGCGTGTAGCGTCTTGCCACCGTCAGGGTCCTGCCTTCTGAACTACTGGAGGCATGCCACCAAGAGGAAGGAACTGCAGCAAAGGGGCTTCTAATCCTGCAATTTAGCTCCAAAAAGCATCCAAAAAATCTCCCAGTGCTCAATGCTTGGTTACAAAGAGGCTTTTCTGCACTCTTGCTTAAGAGTACACACACTGAAAAACATCACTTAAAATTGGGGGTTTAAAAACCAGAGCTTAATTGTGCGTTTTGAAAGCAACACATGTCATTACCCTCTGGTTCTGCATTTACAACTTCCTGACATCTTGAGTTGATATGCCATAGGGCAAAAACAGCTGTTGAGCCCTACAAAGGACAGAGCCAAATTCACAGTTGGGAAAGAATCCCTTTTAGAACCTGGTTCTCCAACAAACCTTCTGCAAGGCAGTTTTACACAACAGAAGCAAGTCACTGAAGGGTGCAGAGATTCTGCCCACCCTGCCTGGTGGGCCTCAGATATCATAAATCCCCCTGGCTATCAGAGCTGGGAGATGGGCGGGATACTGTGGTGCTTTGAAAGCCACCTCAGCCACCTGCATGCCCTCTGAAGTCTATTCCTCTTCTATCTCAGGCCAATTCGATGCAAGCTCAGCTCTCTCAGCAGCACTGCTGAAGGCCAAGAACAAGGTCGCAGCCTCCCCACATGCTTCATTAATAAATAACAAATGCCCAGTGATGGGGGATGTATAATGTGTTAAGAAAGTGCTGAGTGCCTTACCAGCTTTTTCTCATTTCACTCTAACAGCCCTGGGATGGATGTGCTGATACTCCCATGGATAACGAAACAGGTGCAAACAGTCAGGTCCCCTTCCCCAGGTCAGAAGATGCCTGATAACTTCGGTGCTGATCTCTTGGACCTGTGGTTGTAGGACATTGCCTGGGCCCAGCCACCATGCTGTGAGAAGCCCCAGGAGGTGCTTTGGGCCACAGTTCTGGCTGAAGCCAGCCTGCAAGTTGTCCCAAACCAGGCCCCAGACTTAGGAGTGAGAAACAGGCAGATGACTCCAACCTCAGACATTGGGGAGCAGAGGCAACTGTGTGTAGGAGCCCACTGATTTGGACTGAGCTGCACCAGGCCCAATAAATCACACAAAAATGGAGTCACTCTTGTTAAAGTGCCGTGTCACCAAACAGAAACTAACTTGTTTATCTGGCCTTCTAAGAAACAAGGAGAGTAAGAGGTAGCTAAATCTCCAATTAAGCTGGCATGTTAAGAGAGCTCCTTCCGCTTTTACCTTTACAGCGAAAGTAGCTTTGAAATGACCGTTCTACTTTTTGTTCTCCATGTCAGCATTCTTCAGCCCTTTCTGTCTATAAAACCGTCCTCCTCTGCTCAGCTCATCAAATGCTCATTCTGTTTTATGGAATTGGGCGTTGCCCAATTCTAAAATAAAAAATAAAGTCAATTAAGATCTTTAAACTAAATTTGTCATAATTTTGTCCTTTGACTCAAGTCATCCCCATCAGGCCCTGTCCAAAGTCCTGACCCACAGACTCCTCAAGGAATAAAATAATGGATATCTTGTGCCACTAAGCTTAGGGGTGGTTTGATGTACATCAGTAGTAACCTCAAGTTTATTAACTTCAGAACTAGCCATACAATTATAGGTAGTGTCTTGTAGTTATTTTTCGAAGAAATTGAAAGGAATTTTGGACCCCCCCATCCCCCATACTGTATATTACTTTGCTGGTTTAACTAAACGAGTCACTTACTAGATAAGTGATTTCTTTAATATTAAGTCAGCAGCAAGTGCCCTTGAACCTAGTGGGGAAAAAAAACACCAAACCCTTTGGTTTGCAGAGTTGGTGTAGTGTGGCTTGAGTGTCCTTGAGCAGCTGGCCCAAGGACAAAGGTGGAAAGTGACCCGCTCTGGACTTGTGAGGTCAAGATCATGGGGAACAGCCACAGTTGGCTTCAAGAACACCAGTGGTTCTCAACCCTTGGCCCTCAGACCCGCAGCATCATTATGACCTGAGACCTTTTGAGAAACACAAATTCTGGGGCCCGTCCTGGACATCTGAGAACCAGACAGAATTCCATTTCACACTGCCCTTGTTTTGAGGGCACACACAAAGGAAACACACAAAGTGCAGTAAAGGGAAAGCAAGAAATCAGCCCGAGTCATGATTCTAAAGACACCTGGAGACACAAAACTGTGTTGTGCCATCCATAGCCCGTTGTTCGCTTGCTGTTTGTTTAATAAGGCCATGGCCAGGACACTAATCCCAATTCTGTTTTAGAAGTGCCGTCATCTGTCCTGGTTTGAGGCGTACAGGCCAGTGGCTCTCAAGGCTGAGTGTTGTCGGGAGCGAATGCCTGGAAGCCAGCAGTTCTCAAGCCCGGATGTCCTCTGGAGCACCGGAGGGCTTGTTAAACACAGGTATCAGGTCCCACTCCAGGGTTTCTGATTCCAGATGTCCAGGATGGGCCCCAGAATTTGTGTTTCTCAAAAGTTCTCAGGTAATGCTGATCCTGCTGGTCTGAGGACCATGTGCTGAAAACCACTGGTATTCTTGAAAGGATGAAGAAAACTTCAAGAGTGATATTCCTTTGGAACAAGCCATCTGACTTTATCACACACAGCAGACAGATCAGGCGAAAGCATTCTCACCCACCCCACAACTTTCTAGGGGCTCCCAGGGGAGTCGTGGCCTGACCTGACCCTTTTGCATACTGTCCCCTCTATGGTGTGCAGACACCGGCAAAGGAAAGCGATATCGCTGACCCATGAACAGGTGGGCACGCACATCCAGGGGAGATAGCTGCTGAAAAGCTGTTTTTCAAGTTTTCTGAAGCTCAATTTCTGGCGAAGGTAGCCATAAATGCCATATTATCAGAAGAAATAAGTGAAGGAAAGGAGGCAGCGCTTGCTGACCACACCCTGATCCTGACCGAGCGAGGTTCAGCAGGTCCTTGCTGGTGGCCCCAGGAGGTCTGCCCCACTGTCTTATCTGAGTGAGTCTGCAATTGTGCACAAGCCAACTGTGGCTGTTCCCTGTGACCTTGGCCTCACAAGTCCAGAGCGGGTCACTTTCCACCTGTGTCCTTGGGCCAGCTGCTCGAGTCCCCTTCAAGGGCACACTGCACCAACTCTGCAAACCAAAGGGTTTGGTTTCTTGTTGCTGTCCCCACTAGTTCAAGGGCACTTGCTGCTGACTCAATATTAAAGAAAACACTTATCTAGTAAGTGACTCATTTTAATTTAACCAGCAAAGTAATATACAGTATGGGGGATGGGGGGTCCAAAGTTCCTTTCAATTTCTTTGAAAAAGAACTGCAAGACACTACCTATAATTGTATGGCTAGTTCTGAAGTTAATAAACTAAAATCGCTGCTGCTCATGGGTCACCGGTAAGTGCTGGGTCTGCTGCATCCTTGCAGCACTCAGCCTAGCCTCTGAGCATCACAATGCGGAGGCAGAGGCCTAGGAGAGCAGAACAACACAGACCACTGATGGAGGGGTTGGAGAGCCGTCACCTGGAAAACGCGGCCCTGGGTGGGAGGTGATCCTGCCATAAAGACCCTCAGGTCCTTTCTTAAACACTCCCAAATCCAGCAAGCTGGTTACCCCCACCCTTCAGGCCTTTGATCAAATGTGGCTGCCAGCCCTTTCCCGCAGGCCCCACACCCAGGCTTGCCCTGTACCTGGGGCCGCCCTGCACTTGGCACCCACCCTGCATAGCCAGCCCTGCCTGCAGTTCCGGGCCTTCCCCTGGCTGCTCAGTCAGCGCCTTAGGTGGGGGAGAGGGTGCAGTGTACTCTTCCCAGCCCCAGATCTTAGCAGAGCAGTAGCGGCCTCTGCTCAACAAGTTCCAGACAACCGACCACCAGCGGCTGCTGGGGCCAGTTTCCCTGGACCGCACGCCCCACGGGTCCAAAGCAAGCCCTGGGTCGCTGGGGTGCAGTTCTCTCAGGCCAAGAACGAGAACCCGGAGGCCGCTGTTACTTCCTTCCCGCCCACAGGCCCCAGGCCCGCAGCGAGCACATAACTGATTCCAGCTGCCACGCCGAGTTTCCTCCTCCCCAGATCGCCCGCCACAGCTCTGTTTGTTTACGTGGGCACCGCAGCCCGCAGTGACAACCGCTGCGGCTTAGTTTTTCCCTCCACCCCGATACAGGAACGGGAAAGTCCCGACTCCAGGGCGCTGGAGTGTAGCCCGCGGCTCCCCGCCGGCTCTTGCTCCAGGGCGCTGTGCACCCAGTAACGCAACTCTGGAAACTGCAGAGCCAGGAGCCGCCCGGGGCAAGGCCAGCAGCCGGGGCGTCCCATGCGGACCCCGGGTTCCCGCGGGCGCGGGCCTGAGCTGGGCACGTGGATCGGGGCCCGATGGGATGAGGGACGGGGTGACGTGGAGGCACGGCTTAGAGCGGGCGGGGCGGACGGAATACCGGAGGAGGGGCCCCTACAGGGCTGCGATGGGATGAGGGACGGGATGACGTGGAGCCACGGCTTAGAGCGGGCGGAATACCGGAGGAGGGGCCCCTGAAGGGCTTCGATCCGCGCCGCCCGGGGACGGCTGCCGCTGGAGAGAGGCTCCGAGTCCCCTCGGGACGCAAGAGTTGGGGGCGTCCTGGGTCCCCCGAAGCCCACTCACCAGACACATTTAACTGGCCTCCCAGGAACCAGCCGATCTTGCCACTGCTGAAGTCGCAGTCCCAGACGGTGTGGTAGGGGGTGTCCCACACGAGAGTGTCCCGCGCCAGCGGCCCCCAGAAGGCGGCCGGCTCCTGAGCTGCCAGCGCGCTCAACGCCTGGTACGAGCCCGGCTGCGCTGCGGCAGCGGCTGCGGCGGGGGCGCTGCCCGGGGGTCCCGAGGCCGCCCTGCGCGGCGCGCTCACCCCACACGGCGGCCGCACTGGCTGCCCCGAGCGCCCTCGCAGGCTACCCAGCAGCCGTCCTACGCCGCGGCCCAGGCTGTGCACCGCCATCTAGGCCGACTTCCCGAGTTCTCTGTGCGCCCAGAGTGGGTGCCTCAAGCTTGGGGCGCCCCTTGGAGTCTCCGCCGGCCCCGCCCCTGCTCCGCCCTTCGGCCACCATCCACTCCTCCCGGGCCCCTTCCCGGAGCCAGCCCCGGTCCCACCCCTTCTTCTCCGGCCCAGGAAAATGGGGGCCGTAAGGAGGAGGGGAGCAGCGCGGGGAAGGGGTGCAGGGGAGCGCGGGGCGGAGCGAGGTCCCAGGCCCTGGCCCAGCTGCTGCGCTCTCGCGGGTCTGCAGTCCCACCCGGACGCTCCTCGCGTCGGCCTGTTTTGGTTTCTGTTTGCGCGCTCTCCTGCAAGCCCCGACAGCTTCGTCGAACTGCCAGAGGCATGTGCGGCCCGGGACGCAGGCTCCGGGCGCAGGTGCAGAGGGGCGCGGGGACCCTCTCGGAGCGGAAGGAGCCGGGAGGGAGCCGGCACCGGCGTAAAGGGGCTGGTGCAGCCAGGCGCACTGGTGGGTCCCAAGACAATGGGGTCGGTCAGTTCCGCATCTCAGAGGCTGAAGCCAAGGTTTTCATGCCTTTGTGCGCCCCTGAGAATGAACCCCTTCCCTGGCCTCTCAACGGCACAAGAAGGGGGCTGGCGGGAAGCCCAGAAGGCAGGTGGATGCGCCGGCCTGAGTCTGTGGTCTGGGGTCTCATGGGCAGGGGATAGGGTGCGACGAGGCCTTTCTCCAGTTGCTCCAGCATCTGTGGCCTGAGTTCAAACTCTGGCATTTCTACCTCTGTGACCTTGAGCAAGTTCCCTAACTTCTCGGTGCCTCATTTTCCTTTTGGGGACAACGGAAGTAATGCCTCCCTGGGGTGCGGGGACGGAAGAGGGGGAGCTGCAGTAAGGAACACATTAGACAATGTCTGTCAAAAGTCTGCCCTTGCGTGGCCCCAGAGCAAGCTCAGTCGTGGGGTGGTGTTTTTGCAGCTGTGGAGCCAGGAAGGACTGAGGAAATGCACCAGTTTTTAAATATGTCGACACCCAAGAAGTAAATACATAACAAAGGGGTAAACACAGGGAAAGAGAGGTTTGGGAAAACTGGTTCGTTGAGCTCTTTGTGATAGGACAGGTTCTTCCCCTTGAGCTGCAGGGCTTGCAGAGAGGAGGAGCCTACGGCTGGAGGAGCCTCTGCGTGGGCCAGCCACCAGCTCCTGAAGGCAGAATGCTGCTTGTCTGCCAGGGAAGACAGGAGTGTACCAAGGGCTGGAGAATCGGTGACTTCTGCTAGCATGACAGATGCCCTGCACAGTGCTGGCACTTGACCTGCATTTTCTCCTTTGTTTATTTACGATACTTTTTTAGAGATAGGGTCTGTAGCCCAGGCTGGAGTGCAGTGGTTCCCATCACAGCTCACTACAGCCTGGAACTCCTGGGCTCAAGCAATCCTCCTGATCCAGCCTCCTGAGTAGCTGGGACTACAGGTGTGTGCCACGGCACCCGGCTGGTCTACTTAATTTAAAAGTTATCTAACGCTGTCCACTCCCACCGACTGTCAAACTCCAGGTGGAACAAATGAGGAAACTGAGCCCAAACAAATAAGGACTGACTAAAGAGCATGCGGTTAGCTTAGGGAAGAGCAAGACTGGCACCCAGTGCCCCCAGTGGGGAGCTCATTGGCCTAAGTTCCCATTTTGATAGAATATTAAAGCCACCCAGTACGGGGCACTGAGAGGCACAGGTCAATAAAATTGTAAATCGCGAAAGCTCCTAATTGTGGTAGGGAGTCCCAAAGACGGCCACCAACTCTTCCTTCCCACACCTGCACGTGACGGCATGTTGCTCTGCCTGGAGAAGGACCCTGGCCAGCCGTATTGCTTTGGCCAGTACAACCTGGTGGGAGAGATGCTCTGACAGCTTCATGTTGAGGCCGGAAGAGTCCCTGCAGCCCCAGCTTGTCCTCTCATAGAACCCGGCTGCAAGCTGTTAGGAAGCGGGGCTGGCCTCTCAGAGGAAAGGACCCAGGGAGAGGACAAAGCCGCCCCCCGCGTGGCCAGGACAAACTCCAGAGGAAAGGACCCAGAGAGAGGACGAAGCCACCCCCCACGTGGCCAGGACCAACTGCAGAGGAAAGGACCCAGGGAGAGGACGAAGCCGCCCCCCACGTGGCCAGGACCAACTGCAGAGGAAAGGACCCAGGGAGAGGACGAAGCCGCCCCCCGCGTGGCCAGGACCAACTCCAGAGGAAAGGACCCAGGGAGAGGATGAAGCCGCCCCCCGCGTGGCCAGGACCAACTCCAGAGGAAAGGACCCAAGGAGAGGACGAAGCTGCCCCACACACAGCCAGGACCAATTCCCAAACAGGAATGAGGCCGCTGTGGAGGCTCCCGCCCCAGCCAAGGCAGCCTCATGAGTGACCCCAGATAACTCCCAGATGCAAAGGAACTTCCCAGTCCACTCACAGAATTGTGAGAAGGAAAAAAATGTTTTAAGCCACTAAGTTGTGAATAGTTTGTAACTCAGCAGTAGGTAACTGATACAACATCTGAGGCTGGAAAATGCACAGTGCTTTCACTCACTGACCTCTGCCTCTCAGTGCCCTGTACTGGGTGCCTTTCCTCTCTCTGCCCTCCAAGTGTTGAAGTTCCCAGGAGCTCGGCCCTCAAATCTGCCTTTCTTCCCTGCCTACTGGGAAACAGCAGCCGGCTCTCTAGTCTCTGACTTTCACATTGGCACCTCCCCACTGGACCTTTCCTCCTAATCTCAGTCCTGTATTCAAATGTCTCATTCACATCTGAAACATACCGAGTCCTGGGATTCTTCCCCTCAACGTGGATCTTCCATGTCAGTGAATGGAAATGGCATTTTCCTGTTGTTTGGGCTTATAGCCTCGTCATCATAGATTCCTCACCCTCACACTCCGCATGCAGCCTGTCAGCAAATCCTGTGGCTCACCTTCACAACACCTGCAGCACTGACCTCTTACCCCATCACCATCCCCTTCCGCCACCATCCCAACCACACCCATCTCTTTTTAGAATTATTTAGTAAGCTCCAAATTGCTTTCACCCTTGTCCCTGACAGCCTAACCAGCAGCCAGTGCAATTCCTTTAAAACAGAAATCAGAGGAACTTGCTCTGCAACTTAGAACAATCCAAAGGCTCCTGAGTCTCCTCAAAGCAAAGGCAGCATCCTTTCCTGGCCCACAGGCCACAGCCTCACTACTCAACCTGTGGTCCATGGGCCAGGAGCATCACTTGGGGACTTTGTAGAAATGCAGAATTCCAGGCTCTGCATTCTGCTGCCTCAGAATCTGCATCTTAAGCCCAGGGTGAGCTGGGTGCACATTCAAGTTAGAGAAGCGCTGCCCTCCCTGATCCAGCGGCCCCTCTTCCTCTACTCTCCCTCACTCACTGGGGCTCCAGCACACGGGCCTGCTCCTGTCCTTCCCACTGCAAGGTGTGCTCCCACCTCGGGACCGCCACATTCTGTCCCTTCTGGCCGGAATGCTCCTCTCAGATGTCCACAGAGACTCCCCCTAGCCTCCCTCAGGTGTCTTCAAACATCCCTTCACCCAAGAGGCCTTCCCTGTCACCTACATAAAGTCATACCTCCACCCTCATTCCCTAGTCCCAACCCCTGACTTAATTTTTTCCCATGGCTCTTACTTATTAGCTCTGTGTCTATCTTCCCTGTCAGGTGAAGGCGGGAGCTCTGTGAGAGAAGATACATCAGCTACACTGCTTGTGACAGCTTTAGGGATGGAGCCCACCAACACTGCCTTTGCCACTTGGCTTCACAGCTCCTGCCACACTCATTACTCCAAAGTTGCATTGCTCAGATGCTCAAGAAACAGTCCTGGCTGATAATGGATCCCTACAATTCTCTGTGCACTCAGTGGTCTCCAAAGAGCCGGTAAAGTCCTCCCTTCTGCTTCTTTCCTCCATCACTCCCTCTTCCTGTTCTCTTCATTCGTCTCTGTGACCCCACACACACACTTCTTTTTTTTTATTGCATTTTAGGTTTTGGGATACATATGAAGAACATGCAAGATTGTTGCATAGGTACACACGTGGCAGTGTGATGTGCTGCCTTCCTCCCCATCACCTATATCTGGCATTTCTCCCCATGCTATCTCTCCCCAACTCCCCACCCCGCGCTGTCCCTCCCCTGTTTCC
>CAUYUD010044228.1:54-10506 GCA_963575295.1 Alouatta caraya | reverse complement strand
AAATTAGCTGGGCATGGTGGCACGTGCCTGTAGTCTCAGCTACTCGGGAGGCTGAGGCAGGAGAATTGCTTGAACCCAGGAGGCGGAGGTTGCGGTGAGCCGAGATCGCGCCATTGCACTCCAGCCTGGGTAACAAGAGCGAAAACTCCGTCTCAAAAAAAAAAAAAAAAAAAAAAATTCGTAGGGCATCGTGGCACGCACCTGTAGTCCCAGCTACTTGGGAAGCGGAAGTGAGAGCATTGCTTGAACCCAGGAAGTCAGGGCTGCAAGTGAGCAGTGATGACGCCACTGTATTCCAGCCTGTGCAACACAGCAAGACCGTCTCTAAATAAGACAAAAAAAAATTAAAAACAGCAGAAAAATCTAACAGCATTCAACTAATATCGCGGCCTAAATACTCTCTTCTTTGCTTTATTCACCTTGTATAATAAACTGTGATTTTAAGTTTTTAATATAATTTCAGCAAAATAAACATTCAGTAAATCAATATTTATCTGCAAAAACTTCATATGCAACCAAGCAGAGAAGTCAGACCAGTTTCCCTGTCACTGGGATCCCCATTGCACAATGCTCCTCTCAAGACATTTGCAGTATTGAAGGCCAGGTGCCATGGCTCACCCTTATAAGCCCGGCACTTCAGGAAGCCAAGGTGGAAAGGTCACTTGAGTCCAGGAGTTTGAGACCAGCCTGGGCAACATAGTGAGACCCTGTCTCTATTTAAAAATATATATATTTTTTAACTAGCTGGGCATGGTGGTACACACTTGTAGTCCCAGCTACTTAGAAGGCTGAGGTGGGAGCTTCACTCAAGCCTGGTAGTTCAAACCTATAGTGAGCCAGGAATGCCCTACTGCACTCCAGCCTGGGTGACAGAGCAGCGAGACTTTGTCTCAAAAGAAACACAAAGACGGCCGGGTGCAGTGGCTCACGCCTATAATCCCAGAACTTTGGGAGGCTGAGGCAGGTGGATCACGAGGTCAAGAGATCGAGACCATCCTGGTCAACATGGTGAAACCCCGTCTCTACTAAAAATACAAAAATTGGCTGGGCATAGTGGTGTGCACCTGTGGTCCCAGCTGCTTGGGAGGCTGAGGCAGGAGAATTGCTTGAACCCAGGAGGCAGAGGTTGCAGTGAGCCGAGATTGCGCCACTGCACTCCAGCCTGGGTAACAAGAGCAAAACTCCATCTCAAAAAGAAAAGAAAAGAAACACAAAGACATTTACAATACTGAGTGGACGTGAAATATCCTAATTCTTAAGCTTAACATTTGCAAAACTAGGGCTATTTCAGCCACTGAGCTATTTTAGGAACTGATTTCAGAACTGATCTTTCAAGTGTGGTTTTAGGCTTACTGCAAATGATACATCTGGAAGGTTCGTGCAGAGTACATTTAAAAATATCCCTAATCCCTTTTAACTTTGTTAACCTAGAGAAACTGAGTTAGGATTGACGGGCTGGTTATATCCGTCCGTCCTGTGACGGTGGACCTTATTTCTCACTAGGAATCTGGATGCTGTCAACCCTCACCTTACTCAGACAAAGGTCTTCTGGGGGCTTCTTGTGACAATGTTTGATCCTGCAGTCCATACACCAGACAGGAAGTAGCAGCCAGGCTTGTCAGGCTCCCACCCAAGACGCTGGACATTAGGACCCACAACATGGCTCTGGGCCCTGCCCGGGAAAACCAGTGATGTCAGCCAAAGCCCAGCTCGGGCAAAGGAGAGCCCCCGAGGCAGGGAGCGAGGACACATCCCTTGGCGTGCTTCCCCCGCTGCAGGCAGATGGGGTGAAGACGTGAGATGCCAGGCACCAGACTGCAAGCCTGTCCAACCCAGCAAGAGAAAATGTTAAGCACCTGCAAACATCTGCTCCCACCACATACCAGCCCAGGTCCAAATCCGCCTCTGAAAAGACAGGGCCCACTGGTGACCTCAATAGTTGACTTTGACACTCAAGCCAGCAGGGCCACGGCTGACTTGCCTGCTCTCAGTGGCTCTCTGGGAACACTTTGATTTCCATCAGTGATGTATCGGGTTACATCAACTTTTTTTTTTTTTTTTTTTTGAGAAAGGTCTCACTCTGTCATCTACACTGGAGTGCAGTGGCACAATCGTGAGTCACTGCAGCCTTGAAGTCCTGGGCTCAACTGAGCCTCCCACCTCTGCCTCCCGAGTTGGTGGGACTACAGGCACACACCACCACACCTGGCTACTTTTTGTATTTTTGGTAGAGGCAAGGTTTTGCCATGTGGCCCAGGCTGGTCTCCAACTTCTGGGTTCAAGTGATCCACTCGCCTTGGCTTCCCGAAGTTTTGGGATTACAGGTGTGAGCCACTACGCCTGGCCTACGTTGGGAAAAGCAGCAAAGGAGAAAGGACTGACAGAGTGCCTACATAAATTGGTCATGAGTAACAGATAAACAAGGAACAACAAACTGCAGAAGGTTGCAGGCGGCCTCTGAGGAGGAAGGCCTCGCCATGCCTCATGTTCCGGTGCAGGGTGACCTCGGCTCTGTTACCATCAACATTGTGCTCAAGGACGTAAAACCCCTTCGTAGCACTATGACGTAGCCAGACTTGTAGGCTCCTTGTAACGCCAGCGTTCCATCAGCTGCACATAGATAATAAGCTAAAGATAACCACGTGTTCTTGTTTTGTAAAACTCCCAACCCGCCACGGTGATCAATCCTTAGGAGGACACACCAGTTCCGGCTCACTGATTCACTTCCGGCTCACTGATTCACTCCACCATCACCCTCTCCCCACCATCACTCCACCCTTACCCTATAGGTCAAAGTGATTATAATCAATAAATAGTGTGGATGATCAGAACTCGGGGCCTTCACTGTCGCCTCTAAAGTAATAAAGTGACGGCCCCCTGGTCCCACTTTTTCTCTTAATCTTTGTCGCCACCGAACTTGAGGTACCCAGGGGTGATGTAGGACTGGCTCCCTACAGGCCCAGCTCTTTTTATACATTAGGACTCCATCAAATCAAAGACACAAAACCCAACACGTGAACCAGGCGCCACCCCTCCCCGCTGAGAAAATGCACCAGGGCTGTTTGGCCTTTAGTGGGAGTGCTAGACAACGCCATCCAATAGGGACAGAACCAAGCTGACCACCCAGTTTCAAAATCTTGAGCAACCACCGTAAAGCCAAACAAGTGAAAATCATTTCAATGTTTTATTAACCTAGCATATCCAAAATATGATTGCAACATGTAAATAATACTTTTTACTCTTCAGGGCTTGGTTTTATTTGCATTTCTAGAAATATATGCACACTTGCTACTCTGTACTAGAAAAATTATACAGCAGTCCCCCTTTATCCTCTGGGGTTCCATTCCAAGCCTCCCAGTGGATGCCTGGACCCCACTCTACAATTTAGGCACATATATAACAATACCTTTAACAGCGATATATATATGGTATTGTCTCCAAACTCGTTTGTTTTGGATATACCTATTTTTTTTTGAGACAGAGTCTCACTCTGTGGGCCAGCTGCAATGTAACAGCACAATCTTGGCTCACTGCCACCTCCCCCTCCTGGGTTCAAGCAATTCTCCTGACTTACAAGTAGCTAGAATGATAGGTTCCCGCCACTGTGCCTGGCTAATTTTGGCATTTTTAGTAGAGACAGGTTTCACTATGCTGGCCAGGGTGGTGTCAAACTCCTGACCTCAAGTGATCCACCTGCCTTAGCCTCCCAAAATGCTGGGATTACAGGTGTGAGCCACCGCACCTGGCCTTGTTTTTTTTTTTTAATGAGACAGAGTCTTGCTCTAACACCCGGGCTGCAGTGCAGTGATTTGATGACAGCTCACTGTGGCCTTGACCTCCCCAGGATCAGGAGATCCTCCTCACTGAGATCACATGCACACACTGCCACGCCCGGCTTTTCTTTTTGGAAATAAGGTCTTACTACATTGCCCAGTCCTGTCTCGAATGTCTGGGCTCAAGCAATCTGCCCACCTCAGCCTCCTAAGGTGCTGGGATTACACGCATGAGCCACTGGGCCTGGCTGGATACATCTCAATTTGGACATTAAATTATCAGAACGTTGTTTCTCAAGACTTTAAATATTAAAAACATTTTTTCATTAGAACACCTGATCTGTACTCAGATTTCACAAAGTTCACAGTTCACATACCCAGGTTCCTAATATACCTACATTTTCCAATGACTGAACCAAGTTAGTGGCTTTTAAACTTAATCACACTGAACCCTGTTGTGCTGGCTGCACTTTCAGAGCTCCACAGCACATGTGGGCAGCGGAGGCTGTACTGGAGACGCAGGGAAGTGGCTTGTCCAAGTGCAGCCCCAGACCAGATGCGTCACCTGAGCAGCTCCAAGTTCAAATCTGAGTCCACCTCCGAATCAGGGCCTCGGGTGGGGTCCAGCACTCTCCTGTAAGGAGCCCGTGTTCTGATACAGGCTAGGGCTTGGGAACCACCGGCCTAGGACAGACACCATAGAATAACAGCACAGAAACAGCCACATGTCACCTAGCATCAGGGATGTGCCGTGGTCAGGTGACGTCACTGTTGTGCCAACATCCTAGAATGACTTACACAGAGCTCGATGGTGCCGCCTCCTCCACACTTAGGCTGTAAGGCAGAGGCTACAAACGTGCAAAGCACGAGCGTGCTGAATGCTGTATGCCACTGTGGCAAAGCGCTGCGCATTTGCGCTTCTAAACCTAGACATGTGGCAGTCCAGCTTGCTGAGAGGATTACGTCCCAGTGTTCTGTGCTACTGCAGGGTGACTAGCTTATTTTTTTTTGAGATGGAGTCTCGCTCTGTCCCCCAGCCTGGAGTGCAGTGGTGTGATCTTGGCTCACTGCAACCTCTGCTTCCCAGGTTCAAGCGCTCCTTCTGCTCCAGCCTCTCCAGTAGCTGGGATTACAGGTGCGCCACCACACCCAGCTAATTTTAGTAAAGACAGGGTTTCACCACGTTGACCAGGCTGGTCTTGAACTCCTGACCTCAACGGATCCACCTGCCTCAGCCTCCCAAAGTGCTGGGATTGCAGGCATCAGCCACCAGGACCAACCTCTTGTTTACTTTTAAATAGCTAGAAGAGCAGAACTTCTATGTTTCCAAAACAAAGAAATAAGTGTTCGAGGTGACAAATATGCTAATTATTCTGATTTGATTACAGTCTACATGTATCCAAATATGACAATGTACCCCATCAATATGTACGATTATGTCACTTAAGAGCAAAAAAGTTTGTGTCAGATTAAAACAAAAAGGTACAGTGAAAATACAGTATCATATTCTGCAATCATCAGTGTACACATGGCCGGTCATTGACGGAAACACTGTTAGCTAGACTGCAGTCTCAATCACCTTTTCCAAAATAGAAACTGAATCAAACCCTTCCCGTTACATTTTTAGACTGTGAAACCAGAAAAACGATTCAGCGGCGTGTATTTTTGTGAAGTGTCTCAGTGGGATGTGTGGTAGGCACAGCCGGGTGGCAAGCGTGTACACAGTCTCAGAGGGCTGACTGGTCACACCAGCGTGGCCAGGGTGTGCAATCTCTGTGGGATGTGTGGTGGGCACAACTGGGTGGCCAGGGTGTACGCTGTCTCAGTGGGATGTGTGGTGGGCACAGCCGGGTGGCCAGGGTGTACACTATCTCAGTGGGATGTGTGGTGGGCACAGCTGGGTGGCCAGGGTGTACACCGTCTCAGTGGGATGTGTGGTGGGCACAGCCGGGTGGCCAGGGTATACACTGTCTCAGTGGGATGTGTGGTGGGCACAGCCGGGTGGCCAGGGTGTACACTGTCTCAGTGGGATGTGTGGTGGGCACAGCTGGGTGGCCAGGGTATACACTGTCTCAGTGGGATGTGTGGTGGGCACAGCCGGGTGGCCAGGGTGTAAAGTGTCTCAGTGGGATATGTGGTGGGCACTGCCGGGTGGCCAGGGTGTACACTGTCTCAGTGGGATGTGTGGTGCGCATAGCTGGGTGGCCAGGGTGTAAAGTGTCTCAGTGGGATGTGTGGTGGGCATAGCCAGGTGGCCAGGGTGTACACTGTCAGTGGGATGTGTGGTGGGCACAGCCGGGTGGCCAGGGTGTACACTGTCAGTGGGATGTGTGGTGGGCACAGCCGGGTGGCCAGGGTGTACACTGTCTCAGTGGGATGTGTGGTGGGCACAGCTGCGTGGTCAGGGTGTAAAGTGTCAAGTGTCTCAGTGGGATGTGTAGTGGGCATAGCTGGGTGGCCAGGGTGTAAAGTGCCTCAGTGGGATGTGTGGTGGGCATAGCTGCATGGTCAGGGTGTACACTGTCTCAGTGGGACGTATGGTGGGCATAGCTGGGTGGCCAGGGTGTAGTGTCTCAGTGGGATGTGTAGTGCGCATAGCCGGGTGGCCAGGATGTAGTGTCTCAGTGGGATGTGTGGTAGGCATAGCTGGGTGGCCAGGGTGTACAGTCTCAGTGGGATGTGTGGTGGGCAGAGCTGCATGGCCAGGGGTTAACGTGTCTCAGTGGGATGTGTAGTGAGCACAGTTGGGTGGCCAGGGTGTAGTGTCTCAGTGGGATGTGTGGTGGGCATAGCTGCGTGGTCAGGGTGTAGCATCTCAGTGGGATGTGTAGTGGGCATAGCTGCATGGTCAGGGTGTAAAGTGTCTCAGTGGGATGTGTGGTGGGCATAGCTGCGTGGTCAGGGTGTACACTGTCTCAGTGAGATGTGTGGTGGGCACGGCTGGGTGGCCAGGGCGTAAGGGGTCTCAGTGGGATGTGTGGTGGGCATAGCTGTGTGGTCAGGGTGTACTGTCTCGGTGGGATGTGTGGTGGGCATAGCTGCGTGGTCAGGGTGTAGTCTCAGTGGGATGTGTGGTGGGCACGGCTGCATGATCAGGGCAGTTCAGAAGGGAACTTGGGGACATTTTGTTTGGCCTTGTTTCCTGACACCCCATAAGGTCCTAGGAAATCTCTGCGCTCTTGAACAGTGGTTGTCAGTATAAATCTAACACCGGTATTTGTTATCCCTGCTCATCGCTTCACAAAATCACAGACAATGGTGGAAACTGTCAGGCCACGAAGGATGCACCTGTCTGTCATCTAAGCCACGAAGGACTGTGGCTCTCACACCCCAGCTTACCCTTCCCTCCACCCCATTGTTTTGGTTTTCTGCTCTTCAAACCTGTAAAACCCAGTCCCCTATAAACTTCATTAAGTCACTTCTGGAAGTTTCCACGAGCCGTGTTCAATAGGTGACATTTTGCAACTTTCTTCTTGGTGTTGAAATCATGTCCAGGTGCAAAAAAGCTGTGTCTCGGGCTGTCTGCTGACAACTATGCCTTTTTTTTTTTTTTTTTTTTTGAGATAGGGTCTTGCTCCGTCTCCCAGGCTGGAGTGCAATGGTGTGATCTCGGTTCACTGTAACCTCTGCTTCCTGAGTTCAAGTGATTCTCCTACCTCAGCCTCCTGAGTAGCTGGGATTACAGGCGTCTGCCACCACGTCCAGCTAATTTTTTTTTTTTGTATTTTTTTGTATTTTTAGTAGAGACAGGGTTTTACCATGTAGGCCAGGCTGCTTGAACTCCTGATCTCAGGTGATCCACCTACCTCGGCCTCCCAAAGTGCTGGGATTACAGGCATGAGCCACCGCACCCAGCTAAACTGTGCCTGTTTTAAGAAGTCAGCTATGGCCGGGAGCGGTGGCTCACGCCTGTAATCACAGCACTTTGGGAGGCCAAGGCGGACCGATCATGAGATCAAGAGATCGAGACCATCCTGGCCAACATGGTGAAACCCTGTCTCTACTAAAAATACAAAAATTAGCTGGGCATGGTGGCGCACGCCTGTAGTCCCAGCTACTCAGGAGGCTGAGGCAGAATTGCTTGAACTGGGAGGCGTAGGTTGCAGTGAGCTGAGATCATGCCACTGCACTCCAGCCTGGCACCTGGCAACAGAGCAAGACTCTGTCTCAAAAAAAACAAAACAAAAACAAAGAAATGAGCTATGGCAGGAACAAGTGATCCAGGAAGACAGCCAGTCCCATCCCCTTGGGGGTCAGAAACAAGCACACAGCTGTGCCTGCAGGGAATGCGAGTAGCATGTTGTGGCCTGCCACTGGACAAGGACTCTTAGCCAGGCAAGTGGATGTGCCTCCCCCTTCCCAGCCACACAGCCACATCTTTACAGAGGCAACATGGTGAAGAGAGCCCGAGTAAGCTGCCTGGTGTCTGACAGAAGCTTCCATAAGACTGGGTCCTTGGCTGATTCTAGCTGCCTCCCTTGGTTCCTCTGCTCTTTAAGCTGCTTTATTTCACTGGGGTAGTAACTTAAACCACCTCAGACTGCAACTTAACATCATTCTGCTTTACTTTGCCAGGTGATTTGTGTGTGTATGTACATATATATGTATATATATGTGTGTGTATGTGTATATATATATGTGTGTGTGTATATATATATATATATTTTTTGTTTTTTGTTTTTTTTGAAATGGCGTTTCACTCGTTGCCCAGGCTGAAGTACAATGGCGTGATCTTGGCTCACTGCAACCTCCACCTCCCAGGTTCAAGTGATGCTCCCACCTCAGCCTCCTGAATAGCTGGGATTACAGGCACCCACCATCACGCCCAGCTAATTTTTGTAATTTTAGTAGAGAGGTTTCATCATGTTGGCCAGGCTGGTTTCAAACTCCTCACCTCAGGTGATCCACCCGCCTTGGCCTCCCAAAGTGCTGGGTTTACAGGCGTGAGCCACTATGCCCGGCCTAATTTGTGTATTTCAATGAGAAAGTTTCAGTAAGGTTTCAGGCTATTGGCCATTAGAAATACGGAGGTACCCGGTGTGCAAGTTAGAGTGGAAATAATCCACACGGCAGTGTGAACGGGAAGGACATCGCTTTACTTTTCACCAAAAAGAAAACAAGCTAGTTTTTTCAGGTTTGTCTTTATGATACAGAAGTGTTAATCATGTCAGAGGATCTTGGAGGGCAGAAAAGATGTTTCAGAAACCAGCTATATGATGCTGCTGTGCTGAGAGCTTGTGCTGGAGTGAGCTGCTTTTGTCATTTGGGGTCCCAGTCCTGTGTCATCCATCCTGATGGTCACACCCCTGGAGCATCGGGTCCCACTGCTCGGTTACACATCATCCATCCTGATGGAGTCATACCTCTGGAGCGTTGTCACACCGTGTGGTTACGCATCATCCATCCTGATAGAGTCACACCTCTGGAGCGTCGTGTCACACCGTGTGGTTATGCATCATCCATCCTGACAGAGTCACACCTCTGGAGCGTCGTGTCACCCCGTGTGGTTACGCATCATCCACCCTGATGGGAGTCACACCTCTGGAGTGTCGTGTCACACCGTGTGGTTATGCATCATCCACCCTGATGGAGTCATACCTCTGGAGCGTCGTGTCACACCGTGTGGTTATGCATCATCCACCCTGATGGAGTCACACCTCTGGAGCACCGTGTGGTTATGCATCATCCATCCTGATGGAGTCACACCTCTGGAGCATCATGTCACACCGTGTGGTTACGCATCATCCATCCTGATGGAGTCACACCTCTGGAGCATCATGTCACACCGTGTGGTTATGCATCATCCACCCTGATGGAGTCATACCTCTGGAGCACTGTGTGGTTATGCATCATCCATCCTGATGGAGTCACACCTCTGGAGCGTCGTGTCACACCGTGTGGTTATGCATCATCCACCCTGATGGAGTCACACCTCTGGAGCACCGTGTGGTTATGCATCATCCATCCTGATGGAGTCACACCTCTGGAGCGTCGTGTCACACCGTGTGGTTACACATCATCCACTCTGATGGAGTCACACCTCTGGAGCATCGTGTCACACCGTGTGGTTATGCATCATCCATCCTGAAGTCATACCTCTGGAGCGTCGTGTCACACCGTGTGGTTATGCATCATCCATCCTGATGGAGTCACACCTCTGGAGCATCGTGTCACACCGTGTGGTTACGCATCATCCACCCTGATGGAGTCACACCTCTGGAGCATCGTGTCACACCGTGTGGTTACACATCATCCATCCTGAAGTCACACCTCTGGAGCATCGTGTCACACCGTGTGGTTACGCATCATCCATCCTGAAGTCACACCTCTGGAGCATCGTGTCACACTGTGTGGTTATGCATCATCCATCCTGATGGAGTCACACCTCTGGAGTGTTGTGTCACACTGTGTGGTTAAGCATCATCCATCCTGAAGTCATACCTCTGGAGCATCGTGTCACACCGTGTGGTTACGCATCATCCACCCTGATGGAGTCATACCTCTGGAACGTCGTCGTCACACCGTGTGGTTTCGCATCATCCATCCTGATGGAGTCACACCTCTGGAGCGTCATGTCACACCGTGTGGTTATGCATCATCCATCCTGATGGAGTCACACCTCTGGAGCGTTGTCACACCGTGTGGTTACGCATCATCCATCCTGATGGAGTCACACCTC
>CAUYUD010044225.1:0-26935 GCA_963575295.1 Alouatta caraya | reverse complement strand
CTCCCCTACACTCCCCCTTCCCTTCACCCTTCCCTTCCATTCCTATCAGTGAATTATTAACAAAATGTTAAAGGTATTCACATAGAAAGTTATAAAACTGTATTAAAAATACTAAAAGAAAATCGATGTAAATGAAGAGGTATACCAGGTTTGGGTTAGATTTATTTAATATGGAGATTCAATTTCCCCCCAAATGTTTTTAATTGCTATCAGCATCAAATTGAAGCATAAATCATCTATATCTTTATGGTATATTAAAAATATTTGCTTTTTGTCCCAGGTTCACGGCAGAGAGCTCCTAAAACAGTTGGAATTTCCTCAGCGATAACGATGATTGGAGCATATTTTGTTCTGAGGTGACTCTTGGCAAGCCCTAGATAGCTTTAGGATAGTGGCTGGTCACCAGAAAGACCAAGCCTTGATTAGAAGCTTGGGGGTTCTGACCCATCCTTCAACCTCTGGGAAGCGGAAAGGGGCTGGAGATCAAGTTAATCACCAATAGACACAATCATGCCTGTATAATGAAACCTCCATAAAAACTCCAAAATGACTGGGTCTGGGCAGCTTTTGAGTTACCTCAGATATCTGTGTGCCAAGCAAGTGATGTGCCCAACCTCCACAAAGACAGGGCTTTTGTGCTTGGGACCCTTCTGAATCTTGCCCTGTCTTCATCTATCTGTTCATTTGTATCCCTTATAGTGGAATGGTAAAGGTAAGCATAGCATTTTCCTGAGTTTTGTGAATCATTCTAGCAAATTATTAAACCTGGGAGAAGGGGTGGCTTCGGAAAATGCCCAACTTTATAGCGAAGTCAGACAAAAGTGTGGGTAACCTGGGTACCTATTTGCAACTGTTGTCTTAAGTGAAGGGAAACTTGTGAGACTTAACCTTAAACCTGTGGAGTCTGATGCTAGCTGTGGGCAGGCAGTACAAGAATCAAACGGATTTTGTTGGACACCCAATTGGTGCTGAAGAAGGAAGCACGTATTTTGTCAGGAGAGGAAAAATCTCTTAACCCATAATATCTTTTTTGTCTCTCTGGTCTATCAATTATTAACAGAGGCATGTAACACTCTCCCACTATAATGGTGAATTTGTGTATTGCTCTTTGCCATTCTATAATTTTAGGTATATTTGAAGTTTTTTTTCTTCCGTGAATTTAAAATATTGATACCTTTCTGGTGAATTTGGATGTTTCAGAATTATGTAATGACATTCTTTTACCTATAGTAAAACTTTTGGTCTTACAGTTGATTTCATATAATAGCTATACAGCTTCAACAGTTTTCTTTTCTCTATTCTCTTACTTTCAGACTTTGTGCTCAAGTTTTAAGATCTCCATATGGCTTGATCTTTTAAATCTAGCCTTGCAATCTTTGCCTCCTGACCGGAAAACTTAGCCTACTGATAGATACTTTATAGTTTTATCCTGTTTGTTTTTCCACTTCTCACTTTGCTTTGATTATAGATTTTTTTCTCTCTTCCCATCTTTCTCTCTCTGCTAGTTTGGAAACTAGGTACTCTATTTTTATTCTTTTAGTGGTTGATCTTGAAATTTTAACATGCATTCTTAATGTATAAAAGTCTTAGGTTAATCAGTATTTCTACCTCCTTCTTGAATAATGCAAGGACCTTTTGTTGATGGCTGTTGTGGGACCTCGGTTCTTGTCTGCTTATTTTAAAAGAATTTAAACAAGGTACGCAGCAAAGGAGATGCAGCATAGAGTACTTTATTGCAAAGGAGAAAGACTATTTGGAAAGTTAAATGCACAATACACAGTACACCTGAGAGAGAGAGAATTCAGGGCCAGCTACTCATAAGGATCAGACAGCAAAGACTGGCACCAGGGAGATTCCCTTTATGGGAGCCTTACATGATTATTCATAAAGAAGTAGGAAGAGGTGCTACTAGTAAGTATGTTCTGGATGGTCCTGTGAGTGCATATGTGCGTTAGCTGTATGTTCATACAATGCTTGTTGTTTATACAATACTTGTTGTACATGCTTGTATATGCTTTTCATACATGTCGCTTGTCTCATTCGCATCTTAAATCTCCAACCAGGGCTCTGTTTTTTACTATTATAATGAGTTAGGGTAAGTCTGAAGACAGGTAAAATCAAAATATGCATGCTCTCTGCAGGGTAAATTCTCTACTGAAGATAGGTTTTCTTGAATGAGCTTAACTGTATGTCAGTGCTGAGGCTTATTGTGTTGATTGTACAGTCAGCACAGCTGCTGCATCCCGAGTACATGGTTACTTCCTTGATTACCTATCCTGCCTCACTTTCAGTGCTCTGATTTCATCCACTACCTTTTGACCCATACGCTGTTTTTGTCTTGATTTCATTTTTATCTTTGTTTTCAAATCCTCCATATGGCCAGGCACGGTGGCTCATGCCTGTAATCCAGCACTTTGGGAGGCTGAGGCAGGCGGATCACGAGGTCAAGAGATCAAGACCATCCTGGCCAACATGCTGAAACCCTGTCTCTACTAAAAATACAAAAATTAGCTGGGCATGGTGGCGCACGCCTGTAGTCCCAGCTACTTGAGAGGCTGAGACAGGAGAATTGCTTGAACCTAGGAGGCAGAGGTTGCAGTGAACTGAGATTGTGCCACTGCACTCCAGCCAGGTTCCTGGTGACAGGGCGAGACTCTGTCTCCAAAAAAAATTCCTCCATATTAGACTTAATTCTATCTACAGTCAGTGTTTTCAAATATACAACTTTTTTTTTCTTAGAATCCATGTCTCACTGTCACCTAGGCTGTCCTGGGCTCAACTGATCCTCCCTCCTGCCTCAGCCTCCCAAGTAGCTGGGACCACAGGCATGCACCATCATACCTGGCTAGTTTTGTAATTTTCTGTAGAGATGGGGTCTCACCAGGTTGCCCAGGCTGGTCTTGAACTCCTGGGCTCAAGCAATCTTCCCACCTCAGCCTCCCATGCCAGACATCATTCCTTCTATCTCAGTTCTGATATCATTTCTTTAAATGTACATCCTTTTAAAGCTCCTTTAGGGAAATATGTTATGGGGTTTTGAGTTTTGCTCATCTGAAAATGTCCATTTTTATTCTAATTCTTGAAAGATAGTTTGGATAGAAACACAATTTGGGGTTAACATTTATCATCTCTCACAATTTTGAAAATGAGCCATCTCTGCACACCTCTCCCACATCTGGGATCCCACTCAACCCTGTATTCTTATCTCTATTACTGTACTGATCTGTTTCTATGTACTTCTGTATCCCAACTAGACTGAGAGATCTGAGGAAAATAGGTACCTGTTTCTGCATCTCTGATTTGCCATTGTCCAGCACACTACCAGGCACATAGTAGCTGCATAGTAATTGTAGATTGACTTAATCATGAATAATCTTAGATTTGAACTGTTGCCTTACCAATGCTATATTTTCTTTCTTTCTTTTAATTTTAGCCACAAGATTACAATGCTGTATTTTCTATGGTTCCTCTTGTGGCAGAAAACATGAGTCTTCGGAAAACATTTTTCCATATTTATCAATCACACCAAAGTATTTATTAAGGGCACAACGAATAAGGCAATGGGACGGGTACAGTGAACACAAAGGAGAAGTACCCCAACCCTGAAGGGCACAGTTTAAGAAAACAGATATCCAGGCTGGGCAGAGTGGCTATGCATGTAATTCCAGCACTTTGAGAGGCCAAGGTGGGCAGACTGCCTGACCCTAGGAGTTTGAGACCAGCCTAGGCAACATGGTGTATACAAAAAATTTTTAAATTAGCTGGTTTGTGGTCCCAGCTACTTGGGAAGCTGAGGCAAAAGGATTGCCTCTGGCAGTGGTGGGAAGGGGGACAGTGCGGGGACAGATGTTGCAGGGAGCTGAGATTGCACCACTACACTCCAGCCTGGGTGACAGAAAAAGACCTAGTCTCAAAAAAGGAAAGAAACAAAAAGAAAAGGAGAGAGAGAGAGAGAGGAGAGAGGGAAAGAGAGAAAAGAAAAGAAAAAATGCAACAGCTGGGGCTGCAAAAAAGAAAAAAAAGGAAAGAAAGAAAGAAAAGAAAAGGTGTAAATATTCTCTCTCTCCATTAACATAATTACAAGTTTGGATCACATTTTACTTTTGTTTTTTCTCATTTTTTTCTATGATAAAATCTGATTTTTTTAACTTGAAATTAGCCTAAATTCATTGTCATAGTTTTTATGCTCATAAACTTTACATATGCAGTGGATTTTCTGCTACTGAACAAGCTCTAAACTATAACAGACTACATACCCTGATATTTAATAAGTCTTGACACATAGTACAAGGTTTTTACATGTGCATGAGATTCACAGACTTTGTCTCTTCTTTGATTCTTTTTGATCCGGAAACTGGTGTGAATTATGGATGGTCTTTCCATATTCACTGTACCCATAGGGTTTCTCTATCTGGAACTGCCTTAGGTTCTGCAAGGGCTATAAATCTACAAAAAACACTTTTCTACATTTACTGTAGTTATAAGATTTCATTCTAATGTGAATTTGCTGGTGTATAACAAGGGTTGGACTCTGACCAAACACCTTCTCACATTGATTACACTCTGTGATTTATCCCTGCTATCAATATCCTGATATCAAATAAGGTACAAATTTAGGTGGAAATTTTTGCCACATTGCTTGCATTCATGTGGCTTATTTCCTCTTTGGATCCTATGATATAAGATACAGTGTGACCTGTAACTAAAGGTTCTTCCACATTCATTTACATTCATATGGTTTATCTCAGCATGAACTCTGACAGAATAAGATTTAAACTAGCCGGGCGCGGTGGCTCACGCCTGTAATCCCAGCACTTTGGGAGGCTGAGGCGGGTGGATCACGAGGTCAAGAGATTGAGACCATCCTGGTCAACATGGTGAAACCCTGTCTCTACTAAAAATACAAAAAATTAGCTGGGCATGGTGGTGCACGCCTGTAATCCCAGCTACTCAGGAGGTTGAGGCAGGAGAATTGCTTGAACCCAGGAGGCGGAAGTTGCAGTGAGCCGAGATCACGCCACTGCACTCCAGCCTGGGCAACAAGAGCGCGAAATTCTGTCTCAAAAAAAAAAAAAAAAAGATTTAAACTCCGGATGAAGATTTTTTCCACATTCATTACATCCATTAGGTTTCACTCCAGTGTTAATTATCTTAATTTTTAGCAAGTGCTGAGCTCCAATTTAAGGCTTTTCCAGATTGATTGTATTCATGTTGCTTTTCTCTACTGTGAATTACCTGATATTGAATAAGGTGTGATTTTGGATGGAAAGTTCTTCCACAGTAATTATATACATATGACTTATTTCCACTGAATTTTTTTCATGCTGAATTAGGTGTGAGCTATGTGCAAAGGTTTTCTTATACTTCCTATATTCATGAGATATTAAATCTTTAATACTTAATACATTTCTGGATAAAAGCTTTCCCACATCCATAAGGTTTCTCTCCAGTAAGAACTTTTCTTGGAGACATAGTCTTACTCTGTAGCCCAGGAGGGAGTGTAGTGACACAGTCTTGGCTCACTGCAGCCTATTCCTCCCAGGGTCAAGTGACTCTCCTGCCTCAGTCTCCCAAGTAGCTGGGATTACAGGTGCCTGCCACCATGCCTGGCTGATTTTTATATTTTTAGTAGAGATGGGGTTTTGCCATGCTGGCCAGGTTAGTCCTGAACTCCTGACCTCAGATAATCTGCCCACCTTGGCCTCCCAAAGTGTTGGGATTACAGGCATGAGCCAACATGCCCAACCTTAGAACTTTTTAATGTTGAATTAGAACTGAGCTCTGGCTAAAGGCTTTTTCGTGTTCATTACATTCACAGAGTTTCTTATCAGATGAATTCTCTGATGTTCAGTAAGGAATGATTTCTGCATAATGGCTTTTCCACATACATTCACAGGGTTTCTCTCTCATGAGGCTTTTCTGATGTCTGCTTAGGTCTGAATTTCATTTGAAATTTTGGTCACATGTCATTTCTGACACCTCTTTTGTAGGACCATTAGTATCTATACAAGCATTTGAGCAGAAACTCATGCAGCTCCCATATTTGTTACATTTAAGACCTCTCTCCCTTGCATGACTGTTTGGAGGGATCAGTATCACTGCCTGGAAATTTTTCTCTTTTAAAGAAAGGAAAATATTTGATCTCTCATCTGCAAGACATCTGTAATAATTTTCTAAGTCTCCCTAATTTTTTAAGTTTCTTCAAGCTTGGCTTCCTGCAGAATGTTACATATAAATCTTTCCAATATCCTCAACTGGCTCTAATTCTTTAAAACTTCCATGTTTGTAGTTAGCTGTTGTAGAAAGTAAAAAATTTCCTATTCAAAGTTTCCCTTCTTGTTAAAGAATAATAATAATAAATGTTAGAAATAATAGTTTCTTTTAAAGACTAACTTAAGTCAAAGTTAAGTTAAGACTAACTTAAGTCAAAGACTAACTTAAGTTCTTGCTTTTTGCTAGGAACACTTTGTTAAGCACTGTCTTATGTAGCTGTTATATATAAAGGAACAAGTACATTCTTTGTCCTTGTACTTTAATCAAGATATCTGTGCTGGACATGCTCACAGGCATGTCCCAGCTCTTAGCCTATGCCCTTCCTTATTTAGAAATGCTATTACTTTTCTAAGTCCTTTTGCAAGCAACTTCCTCTTTTCCTTCGTTCTCCATTGCTTTACCTATTCAGGAAAGTTTTACGTTATTAGCCAATCGGGTTTAGCTTAGACTGTGAGGTCTGGCTTTAACCAAGGGAGCTCAGACACAGCAGTAAGGACTCAATGCACAAAGGATAAATATACCCACCTTTCCTTTGTTCATTGTGCCCTTGTGGCAAGATTGCTGATAAGCAGTACCCTTTCTACAGAGAGTGCAATTGCCTTGCTGAGAAAACTTCTTGTCTGAATGCTAATTTTTCCTTCAGACAACTAGGAACAAGCATTCTGTCTCTAATAGCTGGGTCTCAGAATCTGAAACAATCAAGAAAAATTATAGAAAACCATAACTAGCCAGGCATGGTGGCTCACCCCTGTAATCCCAACACTTTGGGAGACCAAGGCGGGTGGATCACCCACGGTCAGCAGTTCAATCCCAGCCTGGCAAACAGGGTGAAACCCTGTCTCTACTAAAAATACAAAATTAGGTGTGGTGGCACATTCCCGTCATCCCAGCTACTTGGGAGGCTGAGGCAGGAGAATTGCTTGAACCTAGGAGGTGGAGGTTGGAGATCGCACCATTGCACTCTAACCTGGGCGACAAGACCAAAACTCCATCTCAAAAAAAAAAAAAGAAAACCGTAACTAACCAAGTAATCAAATGAAATATGTAATACATGTAGTTATGTGACAAACAGATTCAGGAATATCTAAAAGCAGCCTTTCAAAAACCAGGAGCTCAATAACAGTCTGTGATCACCCCTAGGTATTAGCAGACACTTGGAGATTATAGATTTCTTTTCATGTCTCTTGAATAGTGGTCCCTGGTACAGCTAGGTAGTAGATGGAGGCAGTATAACTAAGCTCCATAAGGGAACAGTGTTTGTAGATGGTCAATGATGACACTTTATCAGGGTTATGGACTCTCTGTCTAAGTCCCAAGGGACTGCTTAGGGAATGAACATAATAGAAGGAGGCTGAGACACAGAACTGACCCCATCACTGAGCCTAGTACCTGCTGAGTGCTCATTCACTCTGTCTTAATGAATGAGGAAGCTGGTTCCCCTTGCTCCCTTGGGCACCAGAGGTCATCTCCTGGGAGTTGTCTATCTTCTGATCCTTGTCTATCTGGAACCCATGGCTCTTCCCCTTATTCAAGCTAGGAGATCACACTAGATTTGTAACATGGAATCCCTACTCATGGGAAAGGAAAGAATGTGTCTTAGGCACACAAAACACACCTACACCAGTCTTAGTCCCTTGGTCTACAGAAGGCTAGTTGTTAGAGAAACTCCTAGAGAATTTGTAATTTTAAAAGTCCAGGGGAAGCTGTGTCTGTGGAAAGGTGGATACACACAGTGAGTTATGGGTGAGATTTGGGCACAAAGACATACACAAGCTTTTGTGTACTTTCCTCACTGCAAGGGCAGAAAATCTGTATAGCACTGCAGTCAAGAGCAGTACTGTCAAGTCAGGCAGATATATATTAAAATCTCAGCTCCAAAACTTACTGTGTGGCTTTAAACAAAGTACTTGACATCTATAATCCTCATTTTCCTCATCTGCAAAGTGGGACGAAGAGTTGCACCTGCCTTCACTGGTTTGTTGTAAGGATTAAATGAGATGATGTTGGGTAAACAGGCATGGCACAGTGCCTGGATAAAGGTGGTACTCATGGTTGGCATTTGTGGGCTTTCGCACCTGCCCCTTCTTACCAGCATTTTGTTTCCCTTTGGGAAACTATGTCTGCCCACTGTGTGTAATCTTGGAGGGACATTAATTCAAAGTTTCATCTTCCGAAGTGGAAGGATCATAAGCTTCCTTTCCCTGTACCTACAGAAAACCTATAGCTAACATAGGACCTAATGGTGAAATAACTGATGCTATCTTCCTAAGATCAGGGACAAAACAAAAATGTTCACCCTTGCCTTTCATCTTCAACATTACACTGAAGGTGCTAACCAGGAAATTAGGCAAGAAAAGTAAATGAAAGGAATTCAGGTTGGAAACAGAAAAGTAAAACTGTCTCTATTCATAGGTTGCATGATCTTATATATAGATAATACTAAGGAATCCACTGAAAACTATGAAATAATAAATTATTTCATCAACGTTGGAAAATAAAGAACAAAATAACAATATGCAAAAGCCAATTACATTTCTCTACACTTGTGACATGAACTGAATTGTGTCACTTCCATTTCTGTGTTGAAGCCCTAACCACAACTCCCAGCCACCATGAATGTATTGGAGATAGCACCTTTAAGAAGATGATTAAGGTTAAATAAGGTCATTAAGGTAGAGCCCTGATCCCATAAAACTGATATCTTTATAAAAGAGACACCAGATCTCTCTCTCTCTCCCCCACACTATGTGAAAACACAGAGAGAAGGTAGCCATCTGCAAACCAGAGAGAACTCTCACCAGAAACCAAACTCTGCCACAACCTTGATCTAAGACTTTCTACCTTCCAGAACTGTGAGAAAATAAATGTATGTTGTTTAAGCCTGCCAGTCTATGGTATTTTGTTATGGCAGCCTGAGTAGACTAAGGCAACTTGTAATGAAACAGCCAAATATGAGATATTTTGTTAAAATAAATTTAACAAAACAAATGGAAAATTTGTACTCTGAAAACTACAAAACATTGTTTGAAGACATTAAAGAAGATCTAAATCTATGAAAAAATACTCTATGTTCATGTATCTGAAGACTTGACATTGTTAAAATAGCAATACTCTCAAACTGACCTACAGATTCAACATAACCCCTTGCAGAATCCCAGCTGAGTTCTTTGTAGAAATGGATGAACTGATTCTAAAATTCTTATGGAATTTCAAGGGACCCAGAATATCCAGAATAATTATGAAAAAGGAGAATGAAATGAAAGGACTCACATTTCTCAGTTTCAAGACTTGCTACAAGAAGCATCAGTAATTAAGATAATATGGTGCTAGCCCAAGGATAGACAGAGCAATGGAATGGGACTATGAGTACCAAAATAAACCCATACATCTACTGTTAACTGACTTTTTTTAAAAGGGTTCCAAGATCACTCAATGGGCAAAGGGTAGTTTCTTCAACAAATGGGTGCTGGGACAACTGAAAAGCCAGCCACAAGCAAAAGAATGAAGCTGAATCCTTACTTTGCACCATATAAAAAACTTAACCCAAAACGGGCAAAGACTTAAATGTAAAAGCAAAAACTATAAAACTCCTATAAGAAAACAGAGGTAAATCTTTATGACCTTGAATTTCACAAAAGATTTTTAGATATAGTACCTAAAGCACAAGTAACAAAATAAAATAGATGAAATGGACTTCATCAAAATTAAAATTTCTATGATTCAAAGGGCACCATCAAGAAAGTGAAATGACAATCCACAGAATGGGAGAAAATATTGCAGATTGGTAACTAACAAGAGACTTTTATTTAGAAAATTTAAATAACTGTTATGACTCAATAATACAAAAGAAAATAATCAAATTTTAAAATGGGCACAGGTTCTGAATGGACATTTATTCCACTTAGATATACAAATGGCTAATAAGTGCATGAAAACCTGTTCAACTCATTAGTCAGCAGGGAAATGCAAATCAAAATCACAGTAAGATCCCACTACTATCTACCAGAGTGACTAGAATACAAAAAGTTCAATAACAACAACTGTTGGTGAGGATGTGGAGAAATCAGAACCCTCATACATTCTTAGTAAAAATATAAAATGGTACTGCCAAAATAATCTGGCAGTTCTTCCAATGATTAAACATCCAGTTATCATAAGACTCAGTAATTCCACCCCATGTAGATTACCAAGAGAAATGAAAACATACATCCATACAGAAACTTAAACATGAATATTTATAGCAGCATTACTTATAATAGCTAAAAGGTGCAAAGAACCCAAATATCCATCATTGGACAAATGGATAAATAAAATGTGGTATATACAAACAGTGGAACGTTAATCAGAAATTTAAAAAAATAAAGTAGACTTTCACCTTCTGGACTGGCATATAAAAAGCTTGGAAGTTGGTCCATGGTATGGTGGCTCACACCTGTAATCCCAACACTGTGGGAGGCCAAGGCAGGAGGATTGCTTTAGCCTAGGAGTTTGAGATCAGCCCGGGCATTGAGATCAGCCCAGGTAACATAGGGAGACCCTGTCTCTACAAAAGAAAAAATTAGAAATTAGCCAAGCATGGTGGTACAAACCTGCAGTCCTAGATACTTGAGAGGCTGAGGTAGGAGGATTTCTGGAGCTAAGGAGTTCAAGGTTGCAGTCAGTTATGATCACGCCACTGCACTCCAGCCTGGATGACAGACCAGAACCCTGCCTCTGAAACAAAACAAAGAACTTGGAAGTCATCACTCTCATCTACACAGTAAAAAAAAAAAAAAAAAAAAAAAATTTTTTAAAGCAGAACAAACTAAACATCAACAACTCTTCTTAGATTCATTACAGAATTGAGCTAAATTACCGTCCCCAAAATTGAAGAGAGACAAGCAAATTTGGAGAATCATAACTTACCAGAGCAGAAGCCCAGGAACATAAAACTCCATGGAACCATTGCTGGAGACTCTGTGTGGACAAGTTTGAGAGTAAAAATTCCAGTGTGGCCAAGTTTTAAGGGAACCTCCACACTTTCACAAGCTTTACATACTGAAGCCATAACAGGTTCTCACAGTGAAGATCAAAGAAAAAAAATCCCTTCATATTTCCAGCAGTGGGAGGGGGAAAATAGCCATTCTGAAATATGCCCAGAGCATACTGTTCTTAATAAAGCCCAAGCTGAGGAGAAACTATGTTATCAGAGCCTAACCTGCTGGGGTGCTACCATAGACAAACTGACCTGAGGAAAGGGAAATACCCAACTCCAACCTGCTCTAGCCTTTCAGTCTCATCTAAGGGGGATAAAACAACACAAAACTGAGAAGCATTTGTGAGGGTCACAGGTTCACTAAAAGACTGAGACTTAATCATAAGATTATTTGATGTTTCCCTCCCTCCATGCCTTCCCTCAACACTAGAGATCCTGTATAGTTTGGGGAGAATATAACTGAAAGACTATGTGTCTGAATTTTGCAAAATTAATAACATACACCAAACCACAGTTCCAGAAAGTACAGACAACACCGGCAAGATAAATACCAAAATTATACACCTAAACACACCATATTCAAACTGCAGAAAATGAAGAACAAACAAAAAAAAACTTGAAAGAAGCCAGAGGGCCAGGCACAGTGGCTCACGCCTGTAATCCCAGCACTTTGGTAGGCCAAGGCAGGTGAATCACCTGAGTTCCAACATTTGTTGAAAATGATACTCTACTGTTTTTTTAGACAGGATTTTGCTCGGTTGTCAAGGCTGGAGCGCAGTGGTGCAATCAGGGCTCACTGTATCCTTAACCTCCTGGACTCGAGCAATCCTCCTGCTTCAACCTCCAAAGTTGTTGGGACCACAAGAGCATGCCACCACACAAGGCTAATTAAAACACTTGTGTGGAGATGACGTTTCCCTATGTTGCCTAGTCTGACCTTGAACTCCTAGACTCAAGTGGTCCCCCTACCTTGGCCTGCCAAAGTGCTGGGATTACAGGTGTGAACCACCCCAGCCTGGCAACTCTAATCTTAAAATAACATTTTGTACATTACTTTATATATGCCATCTGTAATATAAGTTATACATATTTTTCTCAGTTTGTCATTTGTCTTTTTATGTTGGTTTTGGTCACGTAAAAAATTTTCACGTGGTTAAATTTATCTCTATTTTCTCTTTTGTTTCTTGATTTGGAGTAATAGTAAAAATTTCCCTAACTTTCAGTTTCTAGAATAATTTATTCATGTTTTCATCTAGTACTTGTTTGGCTTTGTTTCTTAACATTTACCTCTCTGTTCCATTTGCAGTTTATTCTGCTACATGGTGTGGAGAATGGATCTAATTTTATCTTCCAAATGGCTAGCTGGTTATTCCAAGACACACATTATGACATTTATCTTTTACCCAAGGTGGTGAGATGCTACCATTCTCTTATATCAAATTTCCATAGGAGAGCAGTTTCCACAGTTGATGTTCTGACATTTGAAAATGCTCAGAACTTAGCCCATGGGCAGAGAAAACTCTGCACATAGAAAAAGCCACATGGGGTATCTGGGAACCAGGGTGCTCCCCATCCCTGCCCACACATAACAGTGGCCAGTGGTGACTGTAGTTCTTGCCCCTAAAGCCTTAGGCAAGTGGTCCAGTTGAAATTTGCCCAGTAAGGGCCCTATTTTCCCTGCAGGCCCTGGAGATTTTTTTTGGAGGGTTTCATTAGACTCAACAATGACACACAAAGCAGCACAGCTCAGAGCACATGCTGGCCAGCCAGCAGACAGCTGGTGAATGAATATGCTGAGGCAATAGAAGACATACCACTGGGTGGGATGGTCATCATCCAGACATCTGCTGACTGTACTAATTGTATAGTTACCTGCAGACTCAGACAACTCACCCCGAATTTTGAGAAAATGATGCCACACAAACACATACACCCCAAGGGGGTATGAAAAGGTTTTTTTTATGCATAATTGGGTCAGCAGCAAAGGCTTCCCAGGCAATAGGCAAAGAGGAGAGCTTAAGACAGCAGGGAAAGGAGGCTGACTGGGTTTTTATTGTGGCTGGAGGTGAGACTGATGGGAGAGTCCCCACATACAGGCAGGGGCTTGTGTGGTTTGAATATTCTGCTGTCACCAAGAAGGGAGGACCCAGGCTTTCTTACCAGTTTCTCCATATGTGAGCACAAAGGGAAGAGGGAGGGTGAGACTTAAACACTGACAATAATCAAACATCAAGAAAGTGTCCCCAGATGGCTCATTACTCCATTTGAGAAGTATGTTTTGTAGTGAGCAGTTCTATGCAAATCTACAGCCAAACACAGGGAGCTGAGAGGCCAAAGAAAGAGGCAGTTAAGTCCCATTTCCCAGAAGAAAACATTTAACAGGAACTTAGAAACAAAAGTGATGTCTTAGGCAGCTTTGAGATGATGGATCCCTGCACCTGCCTTCCAGAAAATAGCAAGTTTTTTTGGTAAAACATGTGCAGCTGGTTATGTCTCAGACTTTCTTGCAAAGCTTGTGACCAGTGGGGAAGTTCGATAAGCATCCTTATAAGGGGTTATCTATGCTACAGGCATTGTGTAAAGGCCTTGCTGCAGGACACTTTGGTATGCAGGAGTCAACCACTGGTCATCATAGTGGTTTTGCTTCAAGAGGGCATTATTCTTGCCAGGCAACAGGCTATTTTCCTACACTCCACTCTGTGAAATCAGCCCTTACAATCTCACATGCCCTCCTCTTATGGAGTAGTCCCTGGGCATACAGGGAGAGTGCTTGATATATAGCTTTAGCAGCAGAGAATTGCCAGTGGAAAACAGCTTAGGCCCAGCAGGATTCCAAATGAGAACGATTTGCCAGCTTTGTTGAATCATCTCCAGTCTTTGGAATACTGATATGGTTTGGCTGTGTCCCCACCCAAATCTCATTTTGAATTTTAACTCCCATAATTCCCATGTGTCCTGGGAAGAACCTGGAGGAAGGTGGTTGAATTATGAGGGTGGGTCTATCCCATGCTGTTCTCATGACAGTGAATGAGTCTTGTGAGATCTGATGGTTTTTAAAAGGGGAGTTTCCCTGTACAAGCTCTCTTCTTTGCCTGCTGCCAACCATGTCAGATGTGATTTGCTCCTCCGTACCTTCTGCCGTGATTGTGAGGCCTCCCTAGCCATGTAGAACTATAAGTCAGCTAAATCTTTTTCTTTTGCAAATTGCCCAGTATTGAGTATGTGTTTATCAGCAGTGTGGGAACAGACTAATACAGTAAACTGGTATTTTTGCTGAAAGATACTCAAAAATGTGGAAGCAACTTTGGAACTGAGTAACAGCAGAAGTTGGAAAAGTTTGGAGGGCTTAGAAGAAGACAGGAAAATGTGGGACAGTTTAGAACCTCCTAGAGACTTAAGGAATGGCTTTGACCAAAATGCTGATAATGTGTGGACAATGAAATCCAGGCTGAAGTGGTCTCAGATGGAGATGAGAAACTTGTTGAGAACTGGAGCAAACATGACTCTTGCTATGTTTTAGCAAAGAGACTGGTGGCATTTTTGCCACTGCCCTAGAGATTTGTGGAACTTTAAACTTCAGAAAGATGATTTAGAGTATCTGGTGGAAAAAATTTCTGAGCAACAAAGCATTCAAGAGGTGATGTGAGTACTGTTAAAGGCATTCAGTTTTTTTGTTTTTTGGTTTTGAGACAGTTTCACTGTGTCACCCATGCTGGAGTACAGTCAAGTGATCTTCCTCACTGCAACCTTCTGAGTTCAAGAGATTCTCCTGCCTCAGCCTCCTGAGTAGCTGGGATTACAGATGTGCATCACCACACCCAGCTAATTTTTGTATTTTTAGTAGAGACAGCATTTTGGCATGTTGGCCAGGCTGGTCTGGAACTCCCAACCTCAAGTGATCTGCCGACCTTGGACTTCCAAAATTCTGGGATTAAAGTCATGAGCCACTGTGCCCAGCCAAGGTATTTGGTTTTAAAAGGGAAACAGAGCATAAAAGTTTTAGAAATGTTCAGCCTGACAATGTGATAGAAAAGAAAATCCCATTTTCTGAGGGAAAAATTCAAGCCAGCTGTAATAATTTGCATAAGTAACAAGAAGCCAAATGTTAATCACCAAAACAATGGGGAAAATGTCTCCAGGAAATGTCAGAGACCTTTGTGGCAGCCCCTCCTATCACAGGCCAAGAAGTTTAGGAGGATAAAATGGTTTCACATGCTGGGTCAAGGGACCCTCTACTGTGTGCAGGCTAGGGACTTGTGCCCTGTGTCCCAGCTGCTACAGCCATGACTGAAAGAGGCCAAAGTACAGGTCAGGGGCAGAAGTGCCCAAGACCATGGGAACCAACCTCTTGCATCAACATGACCTGGATATGAGACATGGAGTCAAAGGAGATAATTTTGAGGCTTTAAGATTTGACTGCCCTGCTGGATTTTGGACTTGCCCAGGGCCAGTAGCCCTTTTGTTTTGGCCAATTCCTCCCATTTGAATGGCTGTATTTACCCAATGCCTGTACCCACATTGTATGTAGGAAGTAACAAACTTGCTTTTGATTTTACAGGTTCATAGGCAGAAGGGACTTGCCTTGTCTCAGAATAAACATTGAACTGTGGACTTTTTAGTTAATGCTAAAATGAGTTAAGACTTTGGGGGGACTGTTGGGAAGGCATGATTGGTTTTGAAATGTGAGGACATGAGACTTGGGAGAGGCCAGGGGCAGAATGATGTCATTTAGCTGTGTCCCCACCCAGATATCATCTTGAATTGTAACTCCCACAATTCTCACATGTCCTGGAGGAACCTCGTAGGACATAGTTTAATAATGAAGGTGTGTCTTCCCTGTGCTGTTCTTGTGATAGTGAATGAGTCTCACGAGAGCTGATGGTTTTAAAAATGGGAGTTTCCCTGCACAAGCTCTCCTCTTTGCCTGTTGCCACACATGTAAGACATTACTTGCTCCTCCTTGCCTTCTACCATGATTGTGAGGCCTCCCCAGCCATGTAGAACTGTACATCCATTAAACCTCTTTCTTTTGTAAATTGCCCAGTCTTGGGTATGTCTTTCTCAGCAGCATGAGAATAGACTAATACAAATACCATTTTTGTTTTCTCAGAAGAAGTAAAATGAGTGATATGTAACAATAATTTGAATAGTAGAAATATGTGCAGAAGGATTACAATCAAAAAGAATCTGGGATGTATGTGGTGGCTCACACCTGTAATCCTAGCACTTTGAGAGGCCAAGACAAGAGGAATGCTTGAGGAGTCTGAGACGAGCTTTGGCAACATAATGAGACTCTGTCTCTACACAAAAATAAAATTAGCTTGGCATGGTGGCACACACCTGTAGTCCCAGCTACTGTGGAGGCTGAGGTGGGAGGATCAATTGAGCCTGGGAGGTGGAGGCTGTAGCAAGCTGTGATTGTGCCACTAAGTCCCAGCCTAAACAACAGAGTGAGATCCTGTTTCTTTTAAGAGAGAGAGAGAGAGAGAGAGAGAGAGAGAGAGAGAGAGAGAGAGAAGAGAATTTGTGTGCCAAAATGGAAAAATAAAAAAAAAAAACCTATTCCATTAAGGAGCCAAGTAAAAACATCGTGAAGAAACTTAAAACCAATTTCAATTAAAACCTAGTTCTTTAAAGACTTCTTGTAATCAGAAAATAATTCAGGATTCAGTACAAATTTTAGGCAAATGAAAACTAAGAAACAATGGTCAGGGCTGGAATCTAATAACAGGTGTGCTACAGTTTTCTTATGAAACAATTTTTCTCTCACCAATCCCCCCTTTTTTATTAAAGAGAAATCATAGTAAGACAAATTTATTCTCTAAATAAGTTTTAGTCTTATGATACTTGGCCTGATTATTTGCATAACATGCAGCAAATATAGTGATTGTCATATAGGCTTCTTTTAAGTTGGCTTTGCTGGAACTTTTCATAAGGAATTTTAGATTAGACTTTTAAAAGCTTCTTGGCAAGGTGTGGTGGCTCACACCTGTAATCCTAGCACTTTGGGAGGCCAAAGTGGATGGATCATGAGGTCAGGAGTTCAAGACCAGCCTGGACAGCATGGTGAAATCCTCTCTCTACTAAAAATACAAAAATTATCAGACGTGGTGGCAGGTGCCCATAATCCCAGCTACTAGGGAGGCTGAGGCAAAGAATTGCTTGAACCAGGAAGCAGAGATTGCAGTGAGCCAGGATCGTGCCACTGCACTCCAGCCTGGGCAACAGAGTGAGACTCTGTCTCAAAAAAAAAAGCTTCTCAAGGCTAGGAAGCCAAGCCAACCATTTGCCATCGGACTGTACCTGTAATGCCTGTACAAATTCATTGAATTCCTCTCTTCTCAAGGTCCTGAAATATCTAGAGGTTCCTGAACCTGTCTGAAAGTAGCATTCTTTACTTACCACAAAGTCAGAAACCTTGTAAGGGAGCTGTCATAGATAAGGTACCAGGCCAGTCTTTCCAAGGGTCTTTTGGTTCCTCTATAGAGTCAACTCAAATTTCTCAAAGCTGTCTGGTCATGTCTGAAAATATGCCAGTTCTGTCAAAGCCTTGGTACAGGCTTGGTAAAGCCATGCTTGGCTTGGCTTCCTAGCCTTGAGAAGCTTTTTTTTGAGACAGAGTCTCACTCTGCTGCCCAGGCTGGAGTGCAGTGGCACAATCTTAGCTCACTACAACCTCTGCTTCCTGATTCAAGCAATTCTCTGCCTCAGCCTCCCTAGTAGTTGGGGTTATGGGTGCCTGCCACCACATCTGCTAAGACACTTGGTAAAATTTCCAGTGCCTTCAGTGTATCTTGTTAGAAAACATATTATTGCTGAATGTATGCAAATAATTATATTGCCATAAAATAAGAATACTCATGAATAGCTTCCAAAGTAAGTTTGGAGAAATCAGGTAGAAAGAATAGTAAATGTTTCACTATTGCTTACAAAAGAATATTTTACCCAAGTGCTATATAGAAAAAAAGTTTTCTTGACTGGGAAACAGCTATAAAATTAATTAGCAAGGTTTCAAACAAAAAAGTCATAAAAATCATATTAGCCCTTCACCAGTTCAATCCTGTATAATTCTTGCTATTCTTGATGTTGGGTTAGTAATCATCATGAACACACTTGTTTTTTATTAGAGTAATAGAAGTTTTTACTTAGTCCAGTGGTAGGATCTTCAAAGTTATCAGAAACCTTTATTCAAGATTACTTGTTAGGGTCTTCTCCATGAATTTCCCTGAAGACACAACACTTTAGGGTTTGCAGAACACTTTTAGAAAACAGCAGCAGACCGCTTCTTGGCTTTTTGGCTAAGATCAAGTGTAGAAAACAGCAGCAGAATAAAGCAATTTCTGGCAAATGTCAAGATATATGAGATTTTTAGGAACCTCATATAATTTTGGAGCACATATTAATAAAGCATCCTATAAATATAAGGCAAAGTAAGTTAAACACCAGAAACTTCTGCCAAAATGGCTAAATAGGAATGGCTCCAGTCTGCAGTTCCCACCCAGCAAGAGTGATCCAGAAGGCAAGTGATCTTTGCATTTCCAACTGAGGTACCAGGTTCATTTCATTGGGACTGTTTAGATAGTAGGTGCATCCCAAGAAGGGCAAACCAAAGCAGGGTGGGGCATCACTTCACCTGGGAAATGGAAGGGGCCAGAGAACTCCCTCTCCTAGCCAAGAGAAGCCTTTAGGGACGTTTCCCAACATTCTGGCACTCTGGCTCAGATACTGTGCTTTTCCCATGGTCTTCGCAACCCACAAACCAGGAGATTACCTCCAGTGCCTACACCACCAGTGCCCCAGGTTTCCAGCACAAAACTGGGTGGGTGTTTTAGCTGCAGCAGTGGGTCCCACCCCCACAAAGACCAGCAAGCTAAGATCCACTGGCTTAAAATCCTTGCAGCCAACACAGCAGTCTGAGCTCGACCTGGAACATTTGAGCTCTGTAGGGGAAGGAGCATCCAGCATTGCTGAGGCTCTGGTAAGCGGTTTTAACCTCACCTGTGTAAACAAAGTCACTGGGAAGTTTACACAGCAACTGGGCAGAGCACACAGCAGCTCAGCAAGGCCTCTGCAGGCACACTATCAGCTAGACACTTCTTGCTGGGCAGGGTATCTCTGAAAAAAGGCAGTAGCCCATCAAGGACTTATAAATAAACCCCCAACTTCCTGAGACAGAGCACCTGGGAACAGGAGCAGTTGTGAGTTCTGTTTCAGCAGACCTAAATGTTCCTGCCTGGCAGCTCAGAAGGGAACAACAGATCTCCCAGCACAGTTCATGAACTCTGATAAGGGACAGACTGCCTCCTCGAGTGGCTCCCTGACTACCATGTATCCTCACTGGGAGACATCTCAAACAGAAGAGTTCTGGCTAACATCTGGTGGGTACCCTTCTGGGACAAAGCTACCAGAGGAAGGAACAGGAGCAGTCTTTGCTGTTCTGCAGCCCTCATGGGTGATTCCCAGGCAAGCAGGATCTGGAGTGGACCTCCAGCAAACTCCAGCAGACCTTAAGCAGAAGGTCCTGACTGTTAGAAGGAAAACTAACAAACAGAAATAGCTTCAACATCAACAGAAAGGACATCCACTCAGAGACCCCATCCAAAAGTCACCAACTACAAAGACCAAAGGTAGATAAATCCATGAAGATGGGAAGAAACCAGCACAAAAAGCTGAAATTGCCAAAAGCTAGAACACCTCTTCTCCTCCAAGGGATCACAACTCCTCACCAGCAAGGGAACAAGGCTGGATGGAGAATGAGTTTGATGAATTGACAGAAGCAGGTTTCAGAAAGAGGGTAATAAACTTCTCTGAGCTAAAGGAGCATGTTCTAACCCAATGCAAGGAAACTAAGAATGTTGAAAAAAGGTCAGACAACATGCTAACTAGAATAACCATCACACAGAAGAACATAAATGACTTGATGGAGCTAAAAAACACAGCACAAGAACTTTGTGAAGCATACATAAGATTCAATAGCAGAATCGATCAAGTGGGAGAAAGGATATCAGAGATTGAAGATCAACTCAATGAAGTAAAGTGAGAAGGCAAGATTTAAAAAAAAAAGAGTGAAAACAAATGAACAAAGCCTCCAAGAAATATGGGGACTATGTGAAAAGACCAAATCAAGGTTTGATTTGTGTGCCTGAAAGTGATGAGGAGAATGAAACCAAGTTGGAAAACACTCTTCAGGATATTATCCAAGAGAAATTTCCCAACCTAGCAAGGCAGGCCAACATTCAAATTCAGGCAATACAGAGAACACTATAAAGATATTTCCTGAGAAGAGCAACCCCAAGACACGTAATCATCAGATTCACCAGGGCTGAAATGAAGGAAAAATACTAAGCGCAGCCAGAGAGAAAGGTCTGGTTACCCACAAAAGGAAGCCCATCAGCCTCACAGCAGATCTTTCAGCAGAAACCCTACAAGCCAGAAGAGAGTGGGGGCCAATATTCAACATCCTTAAAGAAAAGAAATTTCAACCCAGAATTTCATATCCAAGCAAACTAAGCTTCGTAAGCAAAGGAGAAATAAAATCCTTTATGGAAAAGCAAATGCTGAGAGATTTGTTACTAACAGGCCTGCCTTACAACAGCTCCTGAAGGAAGCAGTAAACATGGAAAGGAACAATCAGTACCAGCCACCACAAAAACATACCAAATTGTAAAGACCATTGACACTATGAAGAAACTGCATAGACTTACGGGCAAAACAACCAGCTAGAATCAAAATGGCAGGATCAAATTCATACATAACGATATTAACCTTAAATATAAATAGGTTAAATACCCCAATCAAAAGACACAGACTGGCAAATTGGATACAGGGTCAAGACCCATCAGTGTGCTGTATTCAGGAGATCCATCTCACAAGCAAAGACACACATAGGCTAAAAATAAAGGGAGGAAGATTTACCAAGCAAATGGAGAGGGGAAAAAAATCAGAGGCTACAATCCTAGTCTCTGATAAAACAGACTTTAAACCAACAAAGATCAAAAGAGACAAAGAAGAGTATTACATAATGGTAAAAGGATCAATGCAACAAGAAGAGCTAATGATCCCAAATATATATGCACCCAATAAAGGAGCATCCAGATACAAAAGCAAGTTCTTAATGGCCTACGAAGAGACTTATACTCCCAGACAATAATGCTGGGAGACTTTAACACCCCACTGTCAATATTAGACAGATCAATGAGACAGAAAATTAACAAGGATATCCAGGACTTGAACTCAGATCTGGACCAAACAGACCTAATAGATATCTACAGAACTCTCCATCCCAAATCCACAGAATATACATACTTCTCAGCACCACATTGCACTTATTCTAAAAATGACCACATAATTGGAAATAAAACACTCCTCAGCAAATGCAAAAGAATGGAAATCATAACAAAATAGCATAACAAACAGTGCTATCAAATTAGAACTCAGGATTAAGAAACTCACTCAAAACCAAACAACTACATGGAAACTGAACAACCTGCTCCTGAATGACTACTGGCTAAATAATGAAATGAAGGCAGAAATAAAGATGTTCTTCAAAACCAGTGAGAACAAAGACACAATGTAACGGAATCTCTGGGACACATTTAAAGCAGTGTCTTGAGAGAAATTTATAGCACTAAATGCCCACAAGAGAAGTGAGGAAACATCTAAAATAGACACCCTAACAACACGATTAAAAAAACTAGAGGAGCAAGATCAAAAAAAATCAAAAGCTAGCAGAAGACAAGAAATAACTAAGATCAGAGCAGAACTGAATGAGATGGAGACACAAAAAAATCCTTCAAAATATCAATAAATCCAGGAGCTGGATTTTTGAAAAGATAAACAAAATAGACCACTAGCCAGACTAATAAGAAAGAAAGCAGAGAAGGATCAAATAGATGCAATAAAAAATGAGAAAGGGGATATCACTACTGATCCCATGGAAATACAAACTACCATCAGAGATTACTACAAACACCTCTATGCAAATAAACCAGTAAATCTAGAAGAGATGGATAAATTCCTGGATACTTACACCCTCCCAACACTAAACCAGGGGGAAGTTGAATCCCTGAATAGACAAATAACAAGGTCTGAAATTGAGGCAGCCATTAATAGTCTACCAACCAAAAACAGTCCAGGACCAGAAGGGCTCACAGCTGAATTCTACCACAGGTACAAAGAGGAACTGGTACCATTTCTTCTAAAACTATTCCAAACAATACAAAAAGAGGGAATCCTCCCTAACTCATTTTATAAGACCAACAGCATCCTGATAACAAAACCTGGCAGAGACACAACTAAAAAAGAAAATTTCAGGCCAATATCTACGATGAATATAGATGCAAAAATTCTCAATAAAATACCGGCAAACCTAATACAACAGCACAACAAAAAGCTTATCCATCACAATCAAGTTGGCTTCATCCCCAGAAGGCAAGGCTGCTTCAACATACACGAATCTATATATGTAATCCATCACATAAACAGAACCAAAGACAAAAACCAAATGATTATCTCAATAAATGCAGAGAAGACCTTTGACAAAATTCAACAGCCTTTTATGCTAAAAACTCAACAAACTAGGTATCGATGGAAAGTATCTCAAAATAATAAAAGCTATTTATGACAAACCCACAGCCAATATCACACTGAATAAGCAAAAACAGTTTGAAAACTGGCACAAGACAAGGATGCCCTCTCTCACCACTCCTACTCAACATGGTGTTAGAAGTTCTGGCCAGGGAAATCAGGCAAGAAAAAGAAATAAACAATATTTAATTAGGAAAAGAGGAAGTCAAATTGTCTCTATTTGCAGACGACATGAGGGTATACTTAGAATACCCTGTCATCACAGCCCAAAATCTCCTTAAGCTGATAAGCAACTTCAGCAAAGTCTCAAAATACAAAATCAAAGTGCAAAAATCACAAGCATTCCTATACACCAATAACAGACAAACGGAGAGCCAAATCATGAGTGAACTCCCATCCACAATTGCTAGAAATAAAATACGTAGGAATACAACTAACGAGGGATGTGAAGGACCTCTTCAAGGAGAACTACAAACCACTGCTTAAGTAAATAAGAGAGGACACAAACAGATGGAAAAACATTCCATTCTCATGGTTAGGAAGAATCAATATCATGAAAATGGACATAGTGCCCAAAGTAATTTGTAGAGTAAATGCTATCCCCATCAAGCTACCATTGACTTTCTTCACAGAATTGGAAAAAACCACCTTAAACTTCATATGGAACCATAAAAGAGCCCACACAGCCAAGATAATCTTAAGCAAAAAAAAAAAAAAAAAAAAGCTGGCAGCATCACACTACCTGACTTCAAACTATAGTACAAGGCTACCATAATCAAAACAGCATGGTACTGGTACAAAAACAGATACAGACCAGCGGACCAGAACATAAGCCTCAGAAATAACACCACATATCCACAACCATCTGATCTATGATAAACCTGATAAAAACAAGCAATGGGGAAAGGATTCCATATTTAATAAATGGTGCTGGGAAAACTGGCTAGCCATATGCAGAAAGCTAAAGCAGGATCCCTTCCTTACATCTTATACAAAACTTAACCCCAGATGGATTAAAGATTTAAACATAAGACCTAACACCATATAAACCCTAGAAAAAAACCTAGGCAATATCATTCAGGACATAGGCATGGGCAAGGACTTCATGACTAAAACACCAAAAGCAATGGCAACAAAAGCTAAAATTGATAAATGGGATCTAATTAAACTAAAGAGCTTCTGCACAGCAAAAGAAACTATCATTAGAGTGAATTTGCAACCAACAGTATGGGGAAAAAAAATTGCAATCTACCCATCTGACAAACGGCTAATATCCAGCATCTACAAAGAACTTAAACAAATTTACGGAAAAAAAAAAAAAAAAAAAAAAAAACTCACCAAAAAGAGGGTGAAGGATATGAACAGACACTTTTCAAAGAAGACATTTATGCAGCCAACAAATATATGAAAAAAACCTCATCATCACTGGTCATTAGAGAAATGCAAATCAAAACCACATTGAGATACCATCTCATGCCAGTTCGAATAGCGATCATAAAAAAACAAGGAGACAACAGATTCTGGAGAAGATGTGGAGAAATAGGAACACTTTTATACTGTTGGTGGGTGTGTAAATTAATTCAACCATTGTGGAAGACAGTGTGGCTATTACTCAGTGATCTAGAACTAGAAATACAATTTGACCCAGTAATCCTATTACTGGGTATATACCCAAAGGATTATAAATCACTCTATTATAAAGATACATGCACATGTATGTTTATTGTGGCACTCTTCACGATAGCAAAGACTTGGAACATATATACCTATGCAACAAACCTGCACGTTCTGCACATGTACCCCAGAACTTAAAGTATAATAAATAAAAATAAAGAAACATACAAAACTTATTTCTGTGTTGCCCATTAAAAAAAAGAAAAAGAAAATTAAACACCATTTATTTTTTATTTTTATTTTTGGAAACAAAATCTTGCTCTGTCACCCAGGCTGGAGTGCAGTGGTGTAATCTTGGCTCACTGCAACCTATGCCTCCCAGGTTCAAGCAATTCTTCTGTCTCAGCCTCTCAAGCAGCCGAGATTACAGGTATATACCACCACATCTGACTAATTTTAATATTTTTAGTAAAGATGAGGTTTCACCATGTTGGCCAGGCTGGTCTCAAACTCCTAATCTCAGGTGATACACCTACCTCGGCCTCCCAAAGTGCTGGGGTTACAGGTATGAGCTACCATGCCCAGCCTAGACACCATTTCTTATTTGACAATGTTTCCTGCATAATTTTAACGTACCAAATTAGTCTAATATGTCTCTCTAGGCCTTTCATGGGCCCTAATTTTTTTTTTTTTTTTTTTTTTGAGATGGAGTGGCATGATCTCAGCTCACTGCAACCTCCACCTCCCGGATTCGAGCAATTCTCCTGCCTCAGCTTCCCAAGTAGCTAGGATTACAGGCACCTGCCACAACAACAGGCTATTTTTTGTATTTTTAGTACAGACTAGGTTTCATCATGCTGGCCAGGCTGGTCTCCAACTGCTGACCTCAGGTGACCCACCTGCCTTGGCCTCCCAAAGTGCTGGGATTACAGGCATGAGCCACTGCACCCGGCATTTAAGCTTTTTAAAAAGGAGCCTGAATGTGTTATAGGAAGGTAAAAAAATTGATGCCAATGTAACACAAAATCATAGGAATTCCCCATTGCATTTTATAAGGAAACTAATTTCATTTAGATAGGTACCTTCAAATTGAATCTCCATTTCCAACTGGACAGCTATGCTCAGGGTGGAGCCCACTAACAGGGCCAAGAAAGCACTTGCAGTTTCCAAGCCCTAAGAAGGCAAAACACTTAGATTTTCCAAAATCAAGGATTCCATTTTACACAGAATCCTTGGTCCCCCAAAAGAGGGAAATGCTATGGGATGGGACAGAGCAATGCTTCCACAGGGCACCTTACTGCAACTACATTCACCTAAGGCTGAGTGACCTATCACCAATCAGCCCATTCCCCATAGGAGTCTTATCTCTCAGTGGCAAGTGTTTCCATGGCTTCTAGGTGTCCAAACCATGTTTTTCTTATCTAAACACATAAAGAAGTGAATAGCTCCCTACAGTATTAACTACTCATTGCAAACACTGTCAGCCATCTCCAGAACTTCAGCCCTCACCAGGGTCTTGTCAACCACTGTACACCCATGGGTCCTGTTCTCTCATAGTACAAAATAATTCCCGGTAAAACAATAATAATTCCTGGTATCCCCCAAAGCTACAGGGATCTGGAACTCAATGCAAAAGAGCAGAACTTTACACTTGAGAAAAACCTTCTTATAACTTGGGATTCTACAAGGAAGGCAGAGGACTCCCAAAAGGGAATGTGTGATGTCTTTTTCTGTGTTCTTCAAAGAGTTGCAGGGCTGCTAAAAGTCTCTAGATTTCCGCATGCGGTAACAAAAATGGCAAAGGGAAGGAGAAGCAGAAGTAGATGGAAGTGGAAGAACAAGTCTTACAGGAGCCAGACTGAGGAGATCTTAAGTTTTACAGAAGGCAAAAGACGTGCCAACATCAAACCAGAGGGGCCAAACATGTAATATAAAAAAGGTGGAAGGTGTTTTAGTTGACAAAAACATTCCCAGAAACAGGATCCAAAACAGATATAAGCAGAAAGGTCTTCCCTCCACCACCCCCACCACCACTGCAAAACATATGATAGCCTGAATCTCAGCTTTTAATTAAGCTGGCTTCTGACCATAGAGCTCCTTTAAAAACATCTTTCCTCTAATTATAATTTCTCCTGAAGCCATTTTACATTAACTTCTGCTGCTGGTGGGGCTTCTGTCACACTGCAGTGTTGCTCACCACCCTTCCTTACCACAATGTGATAGATGGCTCTCCATTACCAATTCCTCTAAATCCACCAGCATTTTCAGGGAGTCCCCATACTCATGAGATTGTCCACAAGTGTCTAAAAAGTGAGCCACAGCACTGCACATAGAAGTGAGTGGCAGGCCGGGCGCGGTGGCTCACGCCTGTAATCCCAGCACTTTGGGAGGCCGAGCCGGGTGGATCACGAGGTCAAGAGATCGAGACCATCCTGGTCAACATGGTGAAACCCCGTCTCTACTAAAAAAAAAAAATACAAAAATTAG